>JAJPUD010023069.1:0-18471 GCA_023553655.1 Myrmecobius fasciatus | reverse complement strand
TCTCTCTCTCTCTCTCTCTCTCTCTCTCTCTCTCTCTCTCTCTCTCTTTCTGTCTATGTTTTCTCCCCTATACAATGAGAATAATAATAGCACCAACTTTTGAGAATTAACTGAGGCAACATATGGGAAGCACTTTTTAAATCTTAGCCATCTTTATTGTCCACTGTCTTTTACAATTTTCCTCTACATATGGAAAATTAAAATCTTGAGACTTTGGAGTGTTATTATTTTCCCAAGGAATCTTTTAAATTATACATTTTATAAATTTTGAGGACACGTGCAGGACCCAGCCTTCAAGCCTGTGGCCTTGGGTTCCACATTAAAATCAAGTTTACCTTGTCCTAGATCTCTCCTTTCTAAATATTCACTGCCCTTGAACTTCTGGCCTTCACTTTCCCAGTGTCTAGGCTGACCAAGCTCCCTAGGATCACAGAGTTCATAAATCAGGATTTAATCAATCTTCTTTCCTCTTATACTTTCTCCACAATCACTGGATGCTCAATTCTAGCATCCCTCCCTCTTTCCTTTTTTCACCTCTATGCTGTCAAATGCTCCAGACCACAAGTTGAATTTTCTAGGACTGATTCGAAAGGGAAAGGAGAATATACAAATTCTGCAATTATACATCAGGGCCAGATAATGAGAAATATTCAGTCCAAAACTGATTAGTATCTAAATTTTCTTATCTCTTCTGTCTAGCTACATCTCCCCATAGTTGAGTTTATGACCTTCCCATTATTGACTTCTAATTATCTATATGGCCTAGAACAACTCAATTCTGTGGGTCTCAGTTTCTCCGTCTGGAAAATGAAAAGGTTGAACTAGATAAAAAGGTTCTTAAACTGGGGTCTGTGAAGTAGATTTTTAAAAATATTTTGATAGCACTATTTCCTTTAAAATTCCATGTATTATGGTATATCTGCTTTAAAACCTAATTCCAAGGAAGGGTGCAAAGGCTTTATCAGACTATCCAGAGGTTCCACGACACAAACAAATGTTAAGAGCATCAGCTCTATCTCTTAAGGCCCCTTCTCACACTAAAATATAGAATTCTAGGTCTCAAACAGCTGGTTCTTTACTCCTAATCTACAAAAGACTATTCACATTTCACTCCTGACCAGTGAATTCCCACCACCATCAATGATTGCCATCTTTTGCCTCAGAACAATGGCACCTGGATTTTGGATATTTTTACCTATCTGCTCTGGATCAAGCTTCTGTGGTCCATTCTCTGATTCTAGGCTTACTCTAAGATTGTCTGGTGCAATCCCTTCATTTTATAGATAAGCAAATTGAGCCCTGGGTCAATTTACCCAAATTCATACAGCTAATTATTGGCAGAGCCTAAATAGCAACTCAGGTTTCCTAATTCCCAATCCAGTGATCTTTCTCTTCTGCCAATATTCTCATCAATCTGGGTACTATTGCTCTTGTTGCTGGATTCTTTGTGGTCAGAATTTACTTCTACAAAATCCTGGATGTAATGTTTCTACTCTTGTTCAAACAGCACTGAACATACAGTTGTTTCTCAATAAATATTTGCAATATCTTTTACATATAGACCCTCCTCTCTATTCCCACTGCTTCTAATATCCTGAGGCAAGTTCTCATTAGCATCCACCTAGACCACTGAAATGGTCTAAAGGGAAATGGATAGAGCACTGGCCTGGGAATCAAAAAGACTCATTTTCATGAGTTCCAATTTGGCCTAAAATTATTTATTAGCTCTATGACTCTGGGCAAGACACCTCACGTGTTTGCCTCAGTTTCCTTATCTGTAAAATTAGCTGGAGAAGGAAATGGCAAACCACTCCAATATCTTTGCCAAGAAAATTCCCAAAGGGGTAACCAAGGGTCAAACATAGCTGAAACAAATGATCAAGACCACCACTGTAATAACCTCTACCAAGTCTTCCCACCTATTTTATCTCTCCTCTTCAATCCATCTTTCATACTCTTGCCAGACCAATTTTAGCTATGTGTGTTTCCAACTGCATTAATCCTCTGCTCCAAGATTCTTGTGGTTTATTACTGTACACTAAGCAAAATTCAGACAACTCAGCTTGCCATTTAAAGCCTTCCCTTTCCATTCTTAATTCACATCATTTCTTCCATGCTTTAGTCATATTGAACTATTCTTTGTCCTGAACCCACCATGCCCTTGATGCCTTTGCCACTTTGTTCTCGATTTCTGCTCCTCCCTCTCAATCCTTGCATGTTGGAATTCCTACCCATGACCTACATAAACTCTCCCTGCTTGTTCTGCCAATATTGGTCTTAGAATTCAGGTGAGGCTTTCTCTCATCCCATCCCCTTAAGCTCACCATGCTCAGCAGAGGCACCTCTCACTGGGCTAGATTTTGTTTCTGCTCCAATTTATAAATTAAATAATAAAGACAAAGAATTTTCTGTTATCTGTGCTAATGGAAAGGAGCAAAAGGATAGCCTACAATAAGGAAATCTAATAGAGTTTAAACAGTTCTAGGTTTGGAGTCAGAGGACCAGGTTCAAATCCTGGACCCAATGTTTTATACTTACACAATTTCAGACAAGTCCCTTAACTTTTCTGTCCCTCAGTTTCCTCCTTTGTAAAGTGTTACGAGGAGGGCAAGGAGAGGTTGTTGGACTAGATATGTCTCTATGGTCCTTCCAGCCAGAAAATCACAGGCAATTCCAATTCTTCATTTTCTCATTGGCTTCAAGTTCTGGCCTCATTGAATATTCACAATAGTTAGAAAAAACACAACTTAATTTCTCCCCTTCTTACCGAGCTGCCTGTTCTTTGGTTAAGATGCTAACTAGCAGGGAAATGGCCAAAAGGCTCATGGCAGAAGAGGCACAGAAAAGAAAAAAAGCTTCCTCTCCCCCAATAATCTACAGATGGGATAAGTAAGCAACAACGGAGATAGTAAAAGACCCTAGCTCTGGATCTAGAGTCATCAGAGAATCTGGGTTCCAATTTCAGCTCTGCTACTTACTATCCATGTGAGCTTGGAGAAATCATCTCCTTCCCTATCCAAGGATCCAAAGGCAAGCCACTTACCTTGTCTGAGCCTCAGTTTCATATATAAAATGGGGATAAAACTAGTTTTGTTTTGGGTTTTTTTGCTGCGAGAATCAAACAAGACAGTATATACCAAGCAATCTGCCAACCTCAAGATGCTCTATGTTCATTATGATCAGTATTATTACTACTATTAAAAAAAATACGATTTCATTGATTGATTTCCCTAGCTCTCCATGATGTATCTATATATACAATAAGAAAAGAAAACAAAATTCACTCCTGAAACAAGAGTAGGATTAATTATCCTAAGACACAAGGCTGCAGTATGGAAACATAATTGTTAGTTAACTAGCACTTGTTTACCAGGGAATGAAATATCTCATAGCAGTAAAGACATCTTACAATTTCAAAATGTGTGGAGGACTCAGCCTTTAACTGGCATCTATCCAATTGAGGACACAGAAAGAGGGCTGGCCTTCTGATCAGCTTCCCAGGTAATACCTCCTAGCAGAAAAAACCCAAGTCTCCATTCCCACTTTTATTCTCCACAAATCAGAAAAATCTTATCAGACAATAATAGGAAAGAGAAATCAGGAAGTAGGGCTATTAATGTTCTAAATTCTCAATCTGGCTAATCCAGGGGATGTTGGTCAGTGGGGGATGAGACCTACTCATTTATTTCAGAACCCAGGACAGGCAGAGGTCTGAAAAGACTCTCCTCTGGGTTTGGGAGGGGATTACTAAATTATATCTAAGGCCTTTTTCCTATTCTAAATCCCATCATCCCATGAGTTTAAAATTCTAGTGCTTGTCCTTAAAATTCTAATTACAAGTTCAGGAAAAGTTGGATAAATCACCAAAGTAAAACTCATTCTTCTAGTAGACAGAGTCAAGAAATTTGTTGTTATTGTTGTCGTTGTTGTCTTTATCAGATTTGAACCTTACAACCATTACATAAAGTAAGTACTAGAATTATTTCCATTTGGTAGATTAAGAAACTGAGGCACAGCAAAGTGACCCCAGAATAATATAGCTAATGAGTGCCTGAAGCAGTGTCAGATCTAATAAGAAAACTAAATAGATTGAAATTTTATTTTAAAAAATTTTATTTTTAAAAATGCTTTTGAAAAGTTAGAAAAAGATCAATTTTTATGTCATGGATAATAATCTTAAGAGTGATGTGCAGTAGAGTTGAACATTGGATTTGGAACTGGAGAGCCTCAGATCCAGTCCTGGTCCTATCACTTATTACCCCTGTGATCTCAGGCAAATTACTTCATCCCTGTGAGCCTCATATATGTATGCATGTATATATATATGTGTGTGTATATATATATATATACACACATATCTATATGTGCAAGTATATATTTGTAGATAGACACATATATGTATATAGATGCACATAAATATGTGGGTACATGTACATGCATGTATATGTAAATAGATTATGTATGTAATAAGTGCTAGTTGACTGATTATTCTTTATAACCAGGATAGCAAGAGAAGAAGAAAAACTAGGAAAAGGATGATTGTGGAAATGATTCTAATGGTTAATAATTCCAATCCATGCCACGGACCATGAATTCTGAGCCAGAATCTTACACTCAGCACTAGAGGAAAAGGGAAACCATATTAGCTTGTGAAGAACTAACTCAACAAAACATTATCTTGATGATTCCTGGAACCATTCCAGGGATGAGTGCCAAAATGTTGTATCAGTTGCAATTTTGCCAATACCCTTCCCTGGGCAACTAACTGTTTAATGTTCAAATTATGGGGATAGTAAGATCATCAGGGAAGGGGCTATAGAGCATTGTAAGTATTTTGCGAATCATTGTCAACTTTACATGCTCCTAAAGTAATGAATCTCCAAATGATCAACTTCATCAATGATATCTGATTCCTGTATTGATTTAAATGCCTAGCTCTCCATGCCTGCCTATCCTGTGTCACTCTTGTCTTGTCATCACCTAAGTTTACCATGAAGGAGTATACTCAACAAGGTGGGGGATTTCCTCAGCTTCTCTAACCATTTAGAGGATACTAGTAGAGCACAAGAGTTGCCTAACAATGACTCCTAATCCTCACCAAATCATCAGTCCATTTTCTTTTTCCCTCATAGATTTCTTTGAGGACCCAATTAAATGAAGTGTTGAATTACAGTGATAATATGATAAGGATTCTCCCACTTCTTGAATAAGAATTGAGAAACCTGTGCCTACCCATTAGTTTTGGTGGGTAAGTTTACCTGATAGCCCCCTTCTATCTCATCTCATCTTTGGATCTGAAAATCATCTCCACAAGCGAAAAGACATATCAAAGGACTGTTAATCAAAACTTTATATTCCCAATAATACCACCAAAGTCCCATCAGTGATTATGGGTATTTTTTAATGGTATCAATCAGTGCAATGGTGCAATGGAGAGGGAGATAGGGGCAGCTGGGTAGCAAAGTGGATAGAGCACCGGGCTAGGAATCTGACAGACTCAAGTACTTCCTAGCTGTGTGACCCTAATTAAGTCATTTAACACTGTTTGCTTCAGTTTCCCTGGAGAAGGAAATAGCAAACCACTTCAGAATCTTTGCTAAGAAACACCTTCCCCTCCCCCAAAAAGGGGAAGGGGGAATCAAGAAGAGTTGGTCATAACTGAAACAACTAAATGACACCAAAAATGAAAGGAGGGAGGAGTTCAAATCCTGCCTCTGATGCTTATTCCTGGTAAACCACTTAACTTCCGTAGGACTCAGTTTCTTCATCTGAAAAATTAGGAGACCAAACAGTGATTTTTGAGATCATCTAATTATCTTAGCACTATTTTTAGAGTCAGAGAATTTAGGCTTAGATCTCAGCTTTGCTATTTACAATTTATGTGATCTTCAGAAAGTCACATCTCCTCTCTAGGTCTTAAGTTTATTTATTTGTAAAACAAGAGGATTGAACTAAGTGATTGATATCTATCTTTCTTTCTTTTTTTTTTTTTTGCTTTTTTTGCTGAAGCAATTGGGGTTAAGTGACTTGCCCAGGGTCACACAGCTAGGCAATGTTAAGTGTCTGAGACCAGATTTGAACTCAGGTCCTCCTGACTTCAGGGCTGGTGCTCTACCCACTGCGCCACCTAGCTGCGTGATTGATATCTTTCTAAACATCTTATTTGATATTAGAGGCAGGTAGATGGATAAAATAAGTAGAACACTGGATCTGGGATCAGGAAGACCTGAGTTCAAATACTACTTTGGATAATTCCTATCGGTATGACCTTGAGTAACTTATGCTTCAATTTCCCCATGTGTAAAATAGGGATAATAACATCTAACTTCCAGGGTTACTGTAAAGATCAAATGGAATATCTGTAAAGCTCTTCACAAACCTTAAAGAATTATATAAATTGTTCTAAATTGTAAAGAAGAATCTATCATAGGAATGGTCTGTCAATGCCTTTGTAATGGGGGGGGTGCTCTCTAATCGCTGGAATTCACATTCTCCTGCCCCTTTTACCTCTTAGCATCCCTAGCTTCCTTCAAAGTAGAGTTCAGATGCTATTCCTTGACCTTAGTCCCATCAGACTTCAAATATAGTCCTCCCTCCTCCAGACCTCTTATGCATGGTTTTTAAGCTCTCTAATATATGTACCATGTAATAAATATTTTCCTCATGACATTTAGCTCATTCTTCACCAGGCAGCTTGGTATAGAGCTGGATTAGAAGTCAGCAAACCTGAGTTCAAAGTCTTGCTAGTTCTGTAACCTTGGTCACCTTCTTAACCCCAAAAGCCTCAATTTCCTCCTCTTTAAAATAGGGATAAATAATATAAGTCGACAAGGACTGCTTACATCACAAGGTTGTAGAGAAACACACCCACAAACCTGAAAACTGTTTGTCATTAGGAGTTTATAAGCAGTTCCCAGAAAAGGAACCATATCTTAATGAAATGTTGTAGTCTCTCCTCCAATACTTAGCATAGTGCTTTGCACACAGTAAGCACTTAATAAATGTTGAAATGAAGTCTCTGCTTAAAATAGTAGCTGTTTTTTAAATAAAACCTTACTGCAAGGTCCATTTTCCCCCCATTTCACTTCAAAGAAAAGAACAGGATTGAGATATGGCCACCTTTCAACCTCAGGCTTATCTCCCCAATTTACTGAAAGGGGAGCTCAGGCTACATCAACCTTGACTGTGGTGAAGGCTTGTAGTGCCCCCAGATCTTTCACTTATGGCCTTGAACCAAGACAGATGTCTGCTTCCCCAAGCTTACTCTTATCTACAACAAGAAAACAATAAAAACAGAACTTTCACTTACTAATCCCATGCCAAGAAGAGAAAGAAAAAACTGACATATAGACCTGTTATGATATGAATTCTAACAACAAAATAGAAACCAGTAGCCTTGTTCTTATGTTTTTCCATAGTTATTAAGCTCTGAAGGATGACTGCTTTCACAGGATCCCACAGAGTCAGCACTAGAAGGCATTTCAGGCATTAGGGCTAGGTCTTCTTCTCAACTCTGCCATTTAACAGATGAGGAAACAGGAGAAATGATGTGCCTTGCCCCAAGCTTTCCATCTAAGGAGTTAATGACAATCTCACAGCAAGGATGAGGTGGGTGCTGTCTCTAAGACCCTTGAGTTCCCTTTAATTACACAGACCAATCTGAAGATCAACTGTTCTATGCAAAAGCAAGCATAAAAATCAAGGATAGGCTAAGAAAAATGTAAGTCAGTCACTACTTAAGATGAAATCCTGAGATTCCAGTTTTCAGAAATTTGTAATTTCTATATTAATTTTTTTTGGATTCCAACTGCTAAAGTGGCTTTTAAAAAAGATACTAATTTAATATCAAATCCCTCTCTCAAATTCAATATGATTACTTGAAAAGTAGGTATTAACTCAGAAAAAAATGAAATATACCTTCTTCTCTAAGGTGTCAGGAAAGAGGATTATAGCATAACATTAGGTCTGATGGATCCATCAAGCAACAAGCATTTATTAAGTACCTACTATGTCCTAGCCATGGTGCTAGATCCAAGGATTAAAAACACAAAAAATGAGACAATCCCTACTGTTGATTTTTCTTAACTATTTTTCTTTGTAACAGATAAAGCAGATTGTGTACCCAGCAATGAATATGATGTAGAAGAAAAATTCTTTGATAAATTTTTTTAATATTATTTTTAATGGGAGGAGGACTGAAATTTTTGGAGCCAAACAGAATCTTCACAGAACTATGTGCATAAAAATTGTGAGGATATTTGATAAGTATATATAGTAGAGGCTAGATAGTATCTTGACCTCATATCCTTTCCAAAGATGCCTGTCAGAGCATACAAGAATGAAAGCACACAATGTGGAAATGTTCCTACATTCTACAAAGCACTGTGGTATAGCTAAACCTTTAATCCATAAAACTGAAATACTGAAAGAAAAAAACTGATAGTACAAAGTTACCTATCTTCAAGCACACTTTTTGTGCTTTTCCTCTTCCCAATTAGTGTACTTAATATGTCAGCTTGTGACACATCATGAAATCTGTAGTTGGAGATAAAGTTGACAATCTGTTAATTTCAATATTAGACACATCACTACTAAGGTGTTGAAAGCTGTGTTTCTGAGTTAGTGATTCTTTTGACACTTCCCTGCTCTGGGTCTCAGTTTCCTCTACTGTTAAAAAAAAAAGGGGGGGGGGGGCTAGCTAGATCCCAGCTTCTTAAACTGTGGTTCTTGATCCCATATGAATGTGAGGGTCACAAAATTATGATTTATTATGAATAAATGCTTGATTTGTAGATCTGTTTCATACACCTATATAGCCAGGTGGTCGTGTAAATATTTCTAAGGGAAAAGGGGTTCATGTAGAAAAAGTTTTAAGTCCTGTCCTAGATGATCTCTAAGATCCCTTGAAGATTTAAAAGCTAAGAACCTCCTTAAACATCAACTCAAACCTTCTCTAATGATGTCTCAGTGGGACTGGGAGGGAATAGGATCCCTCAAAAACAAGAAAAACTTTCTGGTTACCCATTTTATCTTTTTTCCCTTTCATAGAATAAAAGACATTAAAAGGGTGTCTGACACAGGTTTGTTTTAGGTAGTTGTCTCGTTTGTCTGAAAATTGGCCTGAAAGAAGTATGGCAAATTGCATAGAAGAACCACTTTAGAATCATGGAGACCTGAGTTCAAAACCTGATTCAGATCCATATTATCTGCTTTCGTGTCCAAAATTAAGTCACTTAAATTTCTCAGTGCCCAGTATTAGAGAGGAGTTAGCCATCTGCACAGGTGAAGAAGAGTTTCCATAGGAGATTTCTCTATACTAATGAAACCACAAGTCGAGAGTGAAAAGAGAGAGGGAAAATTCGAGAGTGAAGTTGGGGGAGAGGAGGTAGGGACAGGGAAACAAGATCATTAATCCTGAAAGAGTGGGGGGGCGGAGACCACATTTTACAAAATACATCTTAATTTCTAGAATTCCAATCTTGATCAATAAAAATTGATTAAGTTCCTAGCATGGGCCAAACACTGTGCTAAACACTGAGGATACAAAAAAAAAAAAAAAAAGGAAAAAGACAGCTCCTGCCCTCAAAGATCTTACTACCGAAAGCTGAGAATAATCCTTGTATGCATAACAAAGGAGTGGGTACTGCTGCAGGAGACAGAGGCTTTCAAAAAATCACCCACCAAATCCGACTTTTTGCAAAACTGAGCAGCCTCACTTGTGATAAGTCCCCTTAAGTTCTGGAACTGGGATGGGGAAATACGGATCTGGGTCAGGAAGGTAAAGATGTGAATGGGGAAAGGGGGATTGACACAATGTCACTGATAAATAGTAAACGGGGAAAAAGGTAAAGAAGATTCATAAAATTAATGTCTTCTTTGTGTGCAGGAAAACTACAGTATGTCAGTGGCTTTCGGCTTCCTGTTTGTAAAAGCAAGAAGCCTTTTCCAAGTCTCTCTCTGTGTCTGTCTCTCTGTCTCTGCCTGTGTCTCTCTCTGTCTCTCTCTCAACGTCCCAAAATATACAGTCCGCCTCTTTTTCCTGATCTTCTGTACATGACACTACATGGCTGAAGCGCTCTCTCCCGTTGCGCTTGCTCTGGCTCCCTTGCTCTCAGTGTCTTTCCTTCCTCCCTCCTTCTCCTCCTCCCCTTCGCCCCCAGCCAGACGCGAAGGGGCGGAGGAAAGGGTGTTTGGGGGCTTTCCAGTGATTAGGGGGATATTAGTAGTAGCAGGCGTCGCTGTAGTAGATCGCCACCTCCAAGTTCCCCAGCTCTTCGGGTAGGAGGTTAGAGCCGCGGACAAAGCACCTCCCCTCTCCCCTCCCACCCCGTCCAAAGGGTGGAGGTGGGAGGGAGAAAGGGAGGAAGGGAAGGCGTGTGGAGGGAGGAGGAGGAAGAGGAGGAGGAGGGGAAGAAGGTGCTGTACAGCAGGCCTGCAAAGGATCACGCCGAGGGGGAGGAGGGGCGGAGACAGCTTCTGAGCAAAGGGGGGGGAGGAAGAGAGATATCTTTAAGACCGAGATAAACAAATTGCTCCCCCTCCTTCACGTGTGGGGTGAGGGGGGGAAAGAAAGGGAGGCAGGAGGGGAGGGGTGGAGAGAAAGGAGAGACGCGAGGAAGAGTGGGGGACACCCGAGAATGGGAGGGGGAGTGAGTGAGAAGAGACTGATACAATCCTAACCCTCCCCCTATCCCTTCGGCTCTTTGTCACGGAAATGCCCAAACCCAGCTCCCAACCGAAGCTGACCTCTCCGTCTCCCGCGCCCCCCCCCCCCACCTCTCCCAACCCTAGAGCGCAAAAGAGAAGATTCTCTCAGTCTGGGGGAAGTGCCTGATTTTTCAGCCCCAAGTAGAAATCAGCCCTCTTCCTCCCTCCGGAGGGGTCCGCACCACCCAGCTGTTAGCGGCACTATCCTTGCACCCAGGGAGCAAGACGAACAGTCGGTGCCCTGCTCGGTCACACCGAGCTTTGACATTAACAGCCACCAAGCCACCCCTGGCCACACATGCACACGCACTACACTCAGAAGGAAATTTCGAGGTGGGGGGGAGGGGTTGGAGGTGGTCTACGTTTGTTTGGGTTTTCGTGCAAATAAATGCTTTTCACTAGCTCCTAATCAGTCCTGAGAAAATGAGGGAATGAAAAAGATAGGAAAAAAAGAGGAGGGAGAGGATTACAAAGAAAGATCCAAGAGAAAGAAGGGACTGAGATGCTGTAAAAAAAAAAAAAAAAAAAAAAAACTCAGATAAGTCCAGGCAACTGAGCAAGTTGGAGGCCTCTTCCCCCGGGGTTGGGGAACGAGGATCGCGCTACTTCCTACTTGCTAAGTTATGCAATTGACAGACAAACACCCCACCCCCAAGCCTCTGCCTCCACAGGCAAACCTCCTACACCTCTCTTTTCCAGTGCTGTGCTCTGCTCAGTGCTTATTAAAACACCCGGGGAAAGTTTGATGGGGGGCTGGGATAGAGGTGTGGGATGCTTCCGGAAGCGAAAAGGACAGTTTCAGTAAGGGAAGTTTAAAGGAAAAATGGGATGAGGGCGGCGGAGTGCGAATCCAGAATCGTGTAGCTGTGGCGACCGCAGGGAATAAGCTTCAAACAACACCAGGGAACTTTCTCCTTTACCTGCTGCAAGAGCAGCAAACCCAATCTTACTTTCCTCCCCGCCCCTTCACCTGCCTTGCCAAACCAGACTTTAAAAAGCCATCGATGCAGCGTGCACACATACACGCGCGCGCGCACACTCACACATACACACACGACACATATCTCCCCCACCCCCCAAAAAAAGTTCATTCACAAAACTCTAAGACTTTCTTAAAACAAAGAAGGAATGGGGGATATCTCATCCTCCCTCTCCCCTTCTTCTTTTGGGAAGAAAACCTCCCCAGAATCACAGCATCAGTATCTCCCCTAACCCAAACGGATGTGCTCTAAAAAGGGGGGGGGGTTGAGTAGGGGGAGAGAATTGGGAGGTTAAGGAAGAGCTAGGGGTGGAGAGCTAGGGAAAGGAGGAGGAGCAGACTTTCAACTCAAGATTCATCTTCTTTCAAACTGGCTCTTAGGAAAAGGAGGAAAAAAAAAAAAAACTTTTCCAAACAGCATACTTAGAAGACGCTCTTTAAGATTTCTTGTTTCCCGTCTTAAATCCCCCTATTTCCCCCGTCTCCCCAACCCCGCCCCGCGCCCCCTCGCATCTGATAATTCTGGCCGACTAACAGGTATCTGACTGAGCCTTTTCCCAGGAAAAGTTTACTTGAAACCCGTCCGCTCCCACAGAGCTCCCCTTTTGCCCAAATCGGCCTCCCCCCCAACCCCAAGACAAACACATCCAAAGCAGAACGGCCCGCTGCCCGCATCCAACCAGGTCCCGGGTCCCCCTGCCCGAATTGTCCCCTCACCATGATCAGAGTGTGATTTCTTTGCTCCGCTGTGGCAGACTCTGCATCTTGCTGCTGTTTGCTCGAGTGCTGCGGGGGCTGTTTGCTGCCTCCGCCGCCGCCCCCGCCGCCCGATTTTTTGGCCCTTTGCTCCAGGGTCCTCTGATAGAGGCTCACCGTGTCCCTGCGCTCCAGCTCCAGCTGCTCCGCCTGGGCTTGCTGGTACCTGTTCTCACAGTTGACATGGTGCCGCCTGCAGCCTTCGATGCGCTGCCTCAGCCGCTCCACCACGGTGCTGTGCTTGGGGACGCTCCCCGGGCCGCCGCCGCCGCTGCCCCCGGGGCCGCCGCCGCCGCCAGCATGGTGATTGTTACTCGGTGCGGCGGGAGTATTATTGGGAGTATTATTCGCACCGATACCGGCCCCACCGAGGCTGCTGTTCAGGTTACTGTTGATGCAAATACTACTGCCATTTGCGGTGGCAGCAGCGGGGGCTGCGAAATCCCCCATCCTGCTCCCCGTGCACACTATTTTGGAAGAACTTTTTGTATCCACCCCCTATCAGCCTCCTCCTTGGGTCCAGGATTAAAATAGTTTTAAGTGGAACGCGGGGGAGCAAACAAGCACATGGATGGAGACACCGATTCTGAGCAGGAGGGGGGGGGGGAGAAGGGGGGAAAACCTGGGGGGGGGCTGTTGTTGCTGTTGTTTCCTTTTTTTTGAAACTGTAACGCTCCCCCCAAAAAATAATAATATTGAAGGTGTGATCAGAGTATCATCAAGACATCTATCAATAAAAACAATCAACAAACTGAAGAGTAGCAAATCGGGTTGCAACTCAGCGGGAGATCCGTTCCTTCCCTCACTTCTTTTTATAATCCATTATTTTCTAATAGATTCCAGGAGATTTCCGGTGATTGGCAAGCATTTTCTCCCGATATTCAAGGGGGAAAGCCACATATACACATCCACACACCACACCACACACACACACACTCTCGCAAACAGGCAAAGGCACCCAAGGCAGACACACAATACACACACTCGCTCCACACTCACAGCATCAAAAGACAGCGAGCTTTCTTATTGCATTTTCCTTCCACAAAAAAGTTTTGGTGTTTATGCCGCCCCGTGTTCTCAAAGTACTTTGGCTGCTCGGTAGCATTTCACAGGAACCTAAATATCAAATCCTCGGGTTGGGGGGAAGTAAACATATGAACAATCCCGGGGGTGATTGCAAAAGTAGATCGGTGAAGTCCTTTGAAAAAAAACAAACAAAAACACGCCGAGCTGATAAGAACCCCCAACGCTTGGCTTTTGCTGCTGCTGCTACTGCTGCGGCTGCTCCTCCTGCCACCATCACAATGATCAAGTGCTCTCCTCCTCCTCCTCATCCTCCTCCTCCTCTCTCTCCTCCACCTCCTCCTCCTCCTCCATGCCAGCGGAGTGATATCAGGACAAGAGAGCTCAGTAAACACAGAAGCAGCAGCAGTAGCAGCAGCAGCCCAGCAGCAGCAGCAGCAGCAGGGAGGGCAGTAGCAGCGGCGGCAGAGGCGGCGGCGGCGGCAGCAGCAGCAGCAGCAGCAAGCAGTAGCAAGCAGCAGCAAAGAAGCAGCAGCCTCTTGAGGCCGTGAGACCGAACTCGGGGACAAGGTGCAAAACCCGGCCCGGACTCTCTCCTGGCGGGAGCGGAGAAAGGCACACACCAATCACTCTTCTTCTCCCTTTCCCCTCACCTCCCTCTCCCTTCGCCCCTCCCCACGCCCCCAACCTTACAACTGCCCTGTGAATAGCAAGCCACAGCTGCCAGAAAAAAGGAAAAAGAAAGATCCTGATGGATCTCGGGAATGATTCAACTTTTGACCTGTGAACGTATGTGTATGTATGTGTGTATGCATGTATGTGTGTATGTATGTGTGTGTGCGTGGGGGATGTAATTCGTTCGCGTGTGCGTGTTCGTGCGCGTGCGCGCGTGTGCTCGGGCTCCGGGGCTTGATTTCCTGATTCCAAGTGAGGTCTGAGGCGAGCTCAAGTTGTTGTTATACATTTATGCATTATATTGCAGAACTGTGCATGACCAGGCAGAAACATTGAGGCTCCCCAGTGCTTGTCTGTCAACCCCATCCGTGTAGAAAGGGGGTAGGGGGTGGGGGTGGCGAAGGAGTGAATTGTTTTTAAAAAGCCCCAGGTAACCCAGGCCCCCGTTTTTAATCATCCAACGTGTGGCTACTTAAAGAAACTCATAGACCCAGATGCTGGTACGCAGCAACCCAGACTGGAAACTTGGAAATTGGTTCTACACGAATCCAAGAAACTTGACTATTGTTGAATTTGCTGCATGTATCTATTTGTTGTTATTAAAGCAATTATTTTTTTTTCCCCTTGCCCTTAGAATATGTTTTAAATCAAACAAGCAGGGACTTGGAGGTGAGACTAACAGCACATTGGAACAGACTGTTTTGAACACTAGGTGCTAATGACAGCAGTAATTAAGGGTCCTTCCCAAATCAAGTGGAAAGATCGCAGATTTCATGGAAGACAACTACAGGAAAAACACAGCATTTCACAGTTTGTCAGGACCAAAACAAAAACAAGCTAGCACTCACCCAGTCTTCCTTTGTGGATAGATAGATTTCTCTTATTTAAATGGCTCCATAAGATATACAGTTACCACGAGATGATCACTCCCAGAAAGCTATGTCAACTTCATTTTTTTTTTTAAATTTGCTGAAAGCATCTTTTCAGGTAAACTCTGAGTTTCTCCAATTTGATGATTAGTTTGAAGGACTAGAATAATATCCTAGAACCTGGACTTAACTCATTTCAAGAGTATGGTCGAATTAAATATTTTAGTTTGGCAAGAAAAGTAGCATTTTCCTTGCACTCATCTAGCAGCGTGCACTTGGCTTTAAAATGGGATGTCAACAAATAAGGTATTTCACATTATTTTGTTAAGCCTTACAGATTGTTCTTTTAGGGTAAAAATACATCCCAGTTTTCTAAAATAGCCGGGAATAAAGGAACTTTGGATCTCATGCATTACTCATGAGATCTGATTTAAACCATCTTCATTTCTTGGCATTGCAGATTAGCATAGGATGCTATTTCTAACCTCATAATGTCAGTGATAAGGAACTGTTTTCTCCCCATTCATTAATCAGGTCTATAATGTGAAATCTATCTTTTACATAGGCTGCCTTACTGAGAACAGGCTGTAACACAATACTGATTATAATGGTGTCAGAATAACTCTAAATTGGAAAACAAAATGCTGTAAGTGACTTCTTTTGGAGTTTCCATACTTTTAGGGAAAGAAATGGGACTGGATGTTAGGCTTTACATTGTAGTAGAAAGGGATCCTGAAATTAGACGATTCTTGGTTCCAAATCCTGCCTCTTTATTAGATGTGACAGACCAGAACCATTTTACCTTTCTGAACCTCAGTTTCCTCACCGGGAAATGGATGATCAGAGGCAACATGATGTAATGGGGTAGAATGCCTAGAAAGACTTGGTTCAAATCTTGGATACTATTTCTAACAACTTATTGTGATCCTATCCAGAAAATCCACTAGGATTTGTCAGTAAAGCAGTGACCTGGTTGTGGATGTGATTTGTGTTTGGTGGAAGAATTTCCCACATCAGGACTTCCCTGGATGCCTCACAGGATGACCTATCTGAAGTGCCTGCATCACAGGAGGGTTGTCTCATTATTAAATAAGAATATATACAAGGTACTTTGTAAATCTTAAAATAAATGTCTGCTATCCTTATTTTCAACATTCCCATCCTTTGAACCTCAGCCTAAGAACTGTCTATGCATATTCATTCTTTTAACAAGCATTAAGCACCTATTAAGTACCGGACCCTGTTAGGTGCTGGGGAATATAGAAACAAAAATGACACAATGTAGTCAAGGTTATATTTTACTGAAGGAAACAATCTATGCAAGAGGAGATATATATATATGTGTGTGTGTGTGTATACATACATATATATATATATAAACAGAGGAAATTCTAAGTAATTTCCAAGGTACCAACAACTCAGAGGGTTAGGAAAGTAGGTGGAGCTTGGACTAGGCTTTGAAGAAATTTACCAATAAAACTAGGAAAAAGTGAATGAAGAAGGTATGTATAACAGGTATAGGGGAGGGGAGGGGAGACATGGTACAACATATAAACAAATTCTTGGAACATACAAAGAATTGTTTTTGTTTACAAATGTAAGATTAAGCAGATTAAGTCATCTTTTCCCCCATATATGCAAAAAAATAATTCAGTCATCCAGGACATAAATATATAACCTTAGCCTAAGGAAGAAGGCAATTTCAAATTCCCTTAACTCATTTTTTTTTGGGTGGAGGAAGGAGAGGGTGTATATGTGTTTTCACTGGTACAATTAATTCTTGTTAAGTAAGCTCCTTCTATTGAAGGAGATTGAGAACAGTCCTGCATTTTATAGTCTAAAGAAATTGCCTGGGACACAGAGATAAAAAGATATTTAATACACATTCAGTATATATGGAAGGAGTGACTTGAACTCACTTCTTGACTTGAAGCCCTACTCTCAATTCATTATATCCCATGCTCTTCTCTTAGCTGCTATCTTTATTATTTCCCTCCCAGAACTTGTCAGTATAAGTAATCAAAACAGTCTAGAAAGTAATTGAAAGGAATTGACTTTAGGCATCTTAAACAACACTGGCTTGGTATCCAGAAGATCCAGCTTAACTTCTCAATGTTACCCAGTTTGCCTTTGGGAAAAGCTGAAGATAACAGTAATTATTGGCCATTGGCATTTCTGCAAGATCTGACTGCTTACGTTTCCTATGACTAAAGAGCCAAAAGTATATACTTCTGAGAAGAACTTGAAAGGACTAGGGCAGAAGTGAGGGTTGGGAATGGGATTTGGGGGGATAGAGTGGATACCACCTGATGGGAAGATGCTTCTGACTTTGTCCACCAGAATTCATCATAGACTCATGAATCAATGATTGCAAATTCATGGTAACTGTTAGTACTTATGTCTGTGTGTATTTAAAACTACCTACTGATATGATCAGTTGTCCCCTTTATGTGGACCTGGTTCCCAATCCAAACTCCACTACCAACTACCTGGGTGACTTGGAAAGGCACTTAATCCTTCTAGATCTTCATTTTCTCACTTTTAAAATGTAGGAATCAAACTAAATGGCCTCTGAAGTTCCTGCCAAGCTCAAAATCTATGAACCTGTGTCTTCTCTTCCAGAACATGAAAATAGAAGCAACAAACTATAGGAGCAAGAGATGAGAATATGAAAGGCAAAAACAAACAAAAACCACACCAAAACAAACAAACCCCCCAACTCATTAAAAAACAAACAACAACAACAACAACAAAAAAAACCTTGTATGCTAGACCATAGGACTAATAGGATTATATATTTTATTCCTGTAGATCCACTCTTCCACACTAGGGGGCAGCAACCCAGAACTCAACTGGTACATAAGGGGAAAAACATCTGGGAGAATTAGAGATCACAAGATGCAGTTTAAAGGGATCTTTAAGATCAAAACTCCTCAGTTAATAGAATCATGAACTGAGGCCCATCTATATAGGGGAAAGGACTTGTCCAAGATCAAACACATAGGAATAAAAATATATTTTTAAAATGCTAGCTAGCATAAATCTTAATATTTGCTAATAAGTATTATTGATAATATTTATCAATAAGCATTCTAAAGTATCATTATTATTCCCAATAGTTTCATCTATATAGTCTTTAATATTTGCTAAGTGATTTACAATACTCTCAGTTTATTCACCCAACAGATGCTATAATATTATCCCATTTTAGAGATGAGGAAAGTAAAGTAGAGAAGTTAAGTGGCTTGCTAAATTTTAACTAAATTCAGATCTTAGGCTCTATCTATCTATTTATCCATCTCATTGACTACCTAGCAGCCTCAGGTAGGAAGTAATTGAGCTGAGATTTGAACATAGGTGTTCTGATTTCAAATCTAGTACATGTTCTGAAAAGTGAATCCACTCCATACTCATGATTCATAACTTTGGGATCTCAGAAGGAGAAAGACAAATGTATTACTT
>JAJPUD010023068.1:352-20502 GCA_023553655.1 Myrmecobius fasciatus | reverse complement strand
ACCACAACAGTTTTTCTACAGCCTGAAACTATGAAAGATATTTGGTAATGGATGACAGGGATGCCAAATGTTGCTCAGCTTTATGCCCAGTGCTAACACATGTTTCTTGTGGAATCTCCTTCTGAGCAGATTTACTGACCCTATCCATTGGATATTCCTGCTATCACCAGCACTGATATTGCTGTCACTACTGTTTCCAAGATCCATGACCAATATTACTTCTTCTTCTGCTCTATGATCTTAGTCTGCCCCCATATATATATATATATATATAGTCTGGAAATAGTTTGTCTTTCTACCTGCCTTAGAAATACCTGAGGAAATGACTGGTTATTTCCCTTAAAATTAAGTTTGACTCCTTTCCTTTTATAGGGAAATGTTGAGAGAGCTAGGCAAAAATATTCAATTGACTGCCATCTTGGCTTTATCCTCCCCAGACCATGATGTTTTCAGACCTTTTTCTATATCACTACTTCTATTTACTTTCTTTATTCATTTTTGTTTTCAGATCTAGGTGATGCAGCCAATAGAGCAGTGAATTAAGAATTCATAGTGATAATTTTAAATGCAGTCTCAGATAATTATTTGCTATGTGACCTGGGAAAGTCACTTAACTTGTTTGCCACAGTTTCTCATCTGTGAAATGAATTGGAGAAGGAAGGAACAAATCACTCCAGTATCTTTCCCAAGAAAACCCCAAAAGAGGTCATGGAGAATTGGACATGACTGAAAAATAACTAATCAACAACAATCTTTGCCAAGAAAACCCTATATGGGGTCACAAAGACTGAATAACATTCACCTGTGTCTACTTATATCCTTTTAGAAAAAAAAATTCTAAATAATTTTTCTACTACTTTTTTGTTATCTTTATCTTGGTTGCTCTATTTGTTTGCCTTTCTATTCTCTGTGGGTTTTGAGGGATTTTTTTAGACATCTGGTTTTCTTTATAGAAATGCGCCAAATGACTCTTTTTAAATTGAATGTCCCTTTTTTTCCATTACTGGTTAGATTTACGTTTACAGGGTAAGTCACATGATTTGAGTCACATCTTGAGATTGTTTGCTATTTCAAACAGATTATTAATTCCCTCCTTCAATTCTTATGTGTTTCCTTTATATTTGAAGTCATTTCTTTCATTAATGTACAGAATTTGTTGTTCCTTTTTTGAATTGTTCTATTTATTTTAATAGTATTTTATTTTTCCAAATACATGTAAAGATAGTTTTCAACATTATTTTTTTAAACTTTGTGTTATAAACTTTTCTTCCTCTCTACCTTACTTTCCCCCCTTCCCTGGCAAGGAAGCAAGAAATCTGATAAAGGTTAATTATATGCAATCCTTTTAAACATATTTCCATATTTTTGTGTTGTGCAAGAAAAAATCAGGCCAAAAGGGAAGGGGAGAATAACAAGAAAGGAAAAAAAAAAACAAGCAAAAAGATGATACACATTTATTCTCCATAGTTCTATTTCTGGATGTGGTTGGCATTTTCCATCACAAATCTGTTAGAACTGCCGTGAATCACCATATTATTAAGAAAAAGCAAGTCCATTACACTTGATCTTTACATAATCTTGTTGTTTCTATGAACAATGTTCTCCTGGTTCTTCTCACTTCACTCAACATCAGTTCATGTAAGTCTTTCCAAGCTTTTCTGAAATCAGCCTGCTCATAATTTGTTATAGAACTTTTATTACTTTCACATACTTATTACAAAACTTATTCACCCATTCTCCAACTGATGAGCATCCACTCATGAATTGTCCAATTCAACTACTTTTTGTTTTGTAATTTGCCATAGGAAGGTTTTTGTTTTGTTTTGTTTTTCTAGAGACAATTTGTGGATATTTTCATTTACATTTTGCTTTCTTTGTTCAGAAGTTCTGAAAGATTTACTTTTACGATTTTTTGCATGGTGATGTTCAGATTTTTTTACTTAATGTATACATCTGAGAGAGCTGTAATCCTCAAATTGTCTTTACACCTATCTTTTCTTCAAGATCAACATATTTTATTTATAAGCAGAGCATGTTGTCTTTTAATATTATTGCTTTTCTCTTCTTCCAGATTATTTTTTACTTCTGTATATTTACATTCAAAATTCATCATTCTCTTTCATTGCTTTAGCAAGACTTGCCACCATATATTCAAGGTTTTCTATTTTCCTAATTATATCTGCTATATAGACCATAGATTTTGCTTACATAATTATTGTCGTTTTTTTTTCATTGTTAAGAAGCATCCTGCTGTGGCTCCATGCTCTCTTTTGAATTACTCTTTTCTCCACCTTAGTAAATGTTAATTCATTTTCCTTTGTCTGCAATATTTATTTAGAGTTATCTAAACAATTGTTTTTGCTGATTTGAAGATCATAATCCTTTCTATTATTAATATCTTCTCTCTTGGTTTATTTGCTTGAGCACAAGAACTTTAACTGAGTTTTCTTCCTCTTGAGATCTTTGGTAATTTCGATTTTTTAAAAAAAAAATTACCATATTCTTTACTTTCTCATTTCTTTCACTTACATAGCGATTTCCCTGGAGGCTGGCCATCAAAACTATTTCAGCTTTCTCCCACACTAGGCAATTTAATTTTCACTGGTCTTAATTTCTACCCCAAAAGATTTTTGAGCCCCCAGAATTGGTCCCATCTAGATCCTAGGCTCTTTCCTTCAGTTTTGGTGGAATGCTGCAAATTACTCTATTCCATCTCTTCCTGTTTATTAGTTCTCTGACTAAGTTCTGTTGCAGCGCAAAACACTTCCCATAAACTTGTGCTTATTAAGGACATGCTTCTTCATTTTGGTTTTCTATGGCATTGAGAGGTCAGAGATTTCCTATGGCACTAGGTTCTCTCAAGCCCATTAATTGGCTTCTGCAGCCCTGCTCATATGGTGGAGAATGGAGGATGACATGCTGAGCAAATAATAAGAGATTAGAGATTAGCTTTCTCTTCTTTGAGTTAATTCAGGGAGTGAGGGTGGTGAGGGTATTGGTGGTGGTGGTGGTGGTGCTGGTGGTTGGACCTTTTTCTTGGTTCAAATTCCTTTTTTGGAGAGATTTAGCAGGCTGTGAGAATTGGGGGAAATTTCTAATCCTAAATCATATTGGTTGTTCATAACCTTTTAGAGATACACATAAGAAAAGCAATTTGAGGATATCAGAATAAAATTTTATTTTAGTTTTTTCTACAAAACAATGCAGCAAGGCACAGAGCAACACACACACACACACACACACACACATACATACAGAGAGAGATAGAAAGAGAGAAAGAGCTCTTAGCTTTAAAACAAACCCAAGCACTAAATAAGATAATTAAGCAAACAAGCTTTGATTCCACCAATTAAGGATACTGGTTAGTCAAAAGATCTGGGTTCATTGAGATGCAAGAGTGACATATAATTAATTTGTTTTACTTAACTTTAAACCTTCCTCTCCTACAATTTCTTTTGTTATTTAAATGTTACAACATTTTTAGAGTTCTGAATAATAGTAAAAGTTTAATATGACCCTTAAAAGTTTCCAAATTTGTAAATATTTCATTGTGTCATTTAAGCCTCCCTTTGAATACTACTACTATTATTGCAAACAGGCATTTAGGTATTTATCAACTGTTTATTATATGACAGTCACCATGCTAAAAGTTTTACAAATATTATCTCATTTGATGTTTACATCAAAGAGGTAGATGCTATTAGTATCATCCCCATTTTACAGTTGATGATATTGTTCATAGTTCTTTGTCCTTCCTTCTCGAAGAGAACCATGACAACAGGAAGGTGATGCCATGATATGCAAGTGAATTGAATTTAAGTAAAAGAGGGCTGGGCAAGGTTACCTGCCCCACATTCTACATCAGAACCATCTGGATCCAGTGACCAGATATAGATCTTGAGGACTGGAAATGGTCATTTTAACCTGAGGTCTTCAACAGGTCTCAGTTTGACTGAGGCAGCAACCATTCAGTGATTAAGGCTAGGTAGCAGATGTTGTAGGAGATTTATTTAAATAATGTGCTGTCACCCAGCTAATAATTGTCAGAGATCAAATTTTAAGTCATCTTCCTGACTTCAGGTCTAGTGTTCTAACCACTGTTTTACCTAGTTGTCTCATCTATATTCGAGAAAACCAATGTTAAATAACTTGATTTCAGTCATAAAAATAATGTAATAAGTCAATGATCAGTATCCATAAATATTAAGCACTTACTATGTATTAGGTATCTGTGCCTATAGGATACAAATATGAAGAAAGTAAAGCAGTCCCTACTTGCAAGAAGCTTACAATTCATTACAGAAAGACAAAACACAAAAGAAACCTGTAAATTGGAAAGAGGGGTGGAGCAGAAGGACTGGAAACAAGCTGGAATCTTGTTTAAGGAATGAAGCTGATTAGAAATGAAAACAGAAATGAACTTTAAACCTTAAAAAAAAGGAGATTTTGGAAGAAATTCTTTGTTCTGCCCCATGGACTTTTAATCAAAGGGTATTGAGAGTATGTACTGATGAAATGCTGATGCAGTCTCACAGGAAGATGAGTTTCCTGATAAGGTGATTTCCTAAGGGCATATAGGAATCTTGTTCCAGGAGTGCAGCTGGAACTATTAGATTCAGACCTCAGTCATTCTGACTCTATAATATACCATTCTTCTTTTCTCTCACATTACATTACTTGAAGTAGATGTTTACAATACTTTGACTTAAGTTTAAATCCCAGGAGCCTATTTCTCTGTTTTAATTCAGAGTGATAAAGTGGGACAATTCTATACTTTTGAGCAATTTGAAGTGACCCATTGAGCTAACTTCTCATTGTAAATAACTAGTATAAAACCACACCACACACAAAAAAATATCTTTTTTGAAGTTGACATATTTCATCTATTTTTTCTCTTTTATCAATCAAACTTTCTTGCTATCAGAGAATAAGCTATCTGGCACTTATTCTTTACAAAGCTATTTTAGTCTGTAGGGAGCTGAAAATAGTTCTCTGAGTAACTGGATAAGGTCCTAGGAGGTGGGATTTTGTTTGGGATTTCAGTTACATATCCATATGAAAGGTGTTGGTATGTACATTGGTACTTGTAGACACAACCATATTTCATAGGGATAAATGATGAGTACTAGTGATCAAATATGTATTGATTAACTTATTATTATAGGGTAGAGCCGCTACTCTGTGCTGGGCCTACAAAAGGAATCTTTCATTGCAAATTCAATACTTCTCCTTTTGAGGGGACGAATCAAAAAATGCTAGAATTAGAAGTAGACTTAAGTAAAAAGAATTCAATGAAAGAGAAGAGCTTACCTTTTCCATATGCATAGACCAATGAAATCTATTTTGAGGCAGAGGTCTATGAGCATTATTTAATGCATTATTTAAGTGCACTCACTTTGCCTGAGAAGAGATCCCATATTCCCCAAATTTCAGCATATAGAATACTAAGGAACAAAGTGCAAGTTTCTGGACAATATCAGTTCCTTAATAGCAAAGAACCCCTATGTGATCCCTGAAGTCAGAATATTATATTAATTAGGAGAGACAAGTTTGTCCAAGCATTTCTTTTACTTATGCAGGCATTCCAAACCACTATATGATAGCATGAGTCTGAAGAATTGTGTAGACCATGGGACTCAAAAGACTGAGAGAATTATATTGTTTATGGACTAAAATAAATCCTTTATGTATATTGTTCATGTATACTCTGAGGACCCTTAGCCTAATTCAAACTCTCATAAATGAGCTTTGTATGGGAGCTAATCTACATTTTATCTACAAATATTTCTCCTGGGGAATTCTGGATTAAAGTAAAATGAATTAAATACTATTTATTATTTGGAGGAAACACCCTCAAGTTTGATAATCCACAGAAGCCGAGTGCTAAGAGTTTTGAACTATAGGTTGTAGTACCCTTTGCTTTTGTGGTAAATTAGTAGGCATCATAGTATAATGAAAAAAGGAGAAAATTTTTGGCTCTGACATTGTAAGACATAAATTCAAACCCTTGCTTACTATCCTTATGATTTTGCCTAAGTCACATTCCCTTGGACTTAATTTCCTCATCTGTAAAATGAACATGATACTAGGGGTAGAAGGTAGAAGTCCCATAGGTCTTTGACAACATTTACAATTCCAAATCTATGATGTTATGACATTTGAAATAGTAATTATTAACTTGTTTAATCCTTTGGATGGGAAAGAGATTCAATTAATGTCTCCATAGTCCCTGGAGTCCAGTAGCCTTTTATTCTTTAAAGAACTATGTGATATATTGCCCAATTCTGACTTCACAGGATCATAGTTCTAGAGCAATAAGACCAACTCTTTCATGTTTCAGTTAATTTGAACCTAAGTCCACTAATTCCAGAGCCAGGAATTTTTCTCCTTTTCATCATACCATAATACCTGCTAATGTACCACAACTGAGAATTCCCAGAATTTTTTTTTTGGTTACAAGTTGCTCAACAATTCTCCTACTGATCGATATTCCTTCAATTTCCAATAATTAGATACCACAAAAGAGAAGCTTTAGATGTTTTGGTACAAATGGTTCTTTTTCCTTTTTTCCTTTAATGTATTTAAAATACAGACCTAGTAGAGGTATCACTTCTTCAAGGGAATGTTTAGTTTAATAACATTCATTGAGTTGAATTGTCTCTAAAGAGAAATTAAAAAGAAAAGCCAATTAAGTCTTTGCCTTTTTAGAATGTTACTATCACTTACTGGTATTATGTTTTCCTCCTGATATAATAAAACTTTTAACCTCTACTTATGCATAAAAATTTAAATGTATATCTTCAGATTCCCTTTATGTCTATTATATGTTCTATTTTTTAGAGTTAGAGTAACTTTTTTTTCCAAAACAAAAAAGAAAATAGACTACAAAAACAGTTTAAAACTGGAATTAATATCACAATTTTAATACCAAGAATGATTTGTGACAATATCCTGAATCAACAAAAGGAAAAACACTGGTGCCGTGGCCCTCTGAGTCAAAGGGAAGAGTGATTCAACTCCATTTTCACATTTCATATGAAGCTTTACCTGAATCATTGAATCTGTCACAAAGTAGGCACTTATTAATTGGTTTTTTTCCTCCTTCTTTCCTTTCTTGATCCCTTTCTTTCTCCTTACTTCCACCTTTCCTTCAGTGTTTTTTTTCCTTCTTTCCCTCCTTTTTTCCCTTCCTTCCCTCCTTTTTTTTTTTTCTTCCTTTCTCTCTTTTCCTTTTTTTCCTCCTTCTTTCCTTCCTTATTTTCTCTGTGCCTCACTTCCTTCTTTCCAGTTCTGACAGGCTAGTAAATGCCTTAAAATGTAAACAAAAATATGTGCATACTTAGAATGCACAAACTGAAGTATAATTCTAATAATCTCATATGGTGTGTTAGCATTAGACCAAAACTGAAGTTAACTGTACTATGTTTGAAGTTTCTCTAGCAACTTGGTCAAATTCTTTTCTCAAAGTCCAAAATGTCCTTTTCCAATCACCTTTCCCATTAATCACTAAACTCATGAGTATTCCAAGGTAAACAGAAGTATGCTTCTGACTTGTGGTCATTTAAGTCCCTGAAAGATTATTTCTTTAAAAAACTAATTCATGGACAAAAAGCCTTATAATCTACTTTAAAAAAAAAGAAACTTTTCCTTAGAAATTAAAAGTCATATTTTGCTGGATGTTACTGAATTAAAATAAAATCTCAGAACATTTAGTTCTAAATTTAGAAGCCAAAGAGTCTAAGGAGATTTTCACTTATATCCTATACAATTCAATTCAGTTCTTTATTCCTATGATATTAGTAATTCTAGAATCTCTAAGGTGATAGATTCTTTAAATATCAACTAGATCAGTCTCTGTAGGCTAGCCTCCTATTTAAGATAACCTGGTTATCCCTACCATCCAGATTCAGCTTGAACTCTTCCAAAAAAGGCAGGTCACTCACTATTTAACAAGAAAGCTTACTCAGTTGTTAGTCTAATTAAGTGAGAGTTCTTCCTCCCTCAGTGACATACTTCTTAATGGGAGGAACTATGTCTCATTCCACTTTATTTAAATTTATTTATATAATATTTATCTAAGACATAATGACTTTGGTATAATAAACTCCTAGTGAGGAGGTCTCTGAACTAAGAAGATGAGTATAAGCTCTGCAAGTAACTATATTTTTTTTTTTTGCTTTTTGCTGAGGCAATTGAGGTTAAGTGACTTGCCCAGGGTCACACAGCTAGGAAGTGTCTGAGACCAGATTTGAACTCAGGTCCTCCTGACTTCAGGGCTGGTGCTCTAACCACTATGCCACCTAGCTGCCCCAAGTAACTATATTTTATATACATATACACATATCTGCATATGCATACATATGTATAAACATTTACTTAGAAAGAAACAAAGCAGAAACAGAGGCTAATTTAGAAAGGAAAGAAAAAGAAAGAAAGAGAGGGGAGAAAGACAAGAAGTACAGGTGGATTAGACATAGCATTGAACAATAATGTTCACACTTGAAGACAGCTAGAAAGAAGAACACTTTGATTTTCTTAACAGATTTTTTTATTTTGCTTTTTCTCTAAATCTTTCAAAAACATATTATTTTTCCTTTCATTTACTTTTTTCCCTACTAGATTTTTTCATAGCAAGTCTCCCCTATAAGGACATTTTAGGGAAATGTACATGGGATATTAAATGCTTTTCCTGCAACATGTCCATGAAGAGAAGGAGCTGGGCTTTTGTTGAAAACAGCTATGGACAAAAGCAGCTCTTTGCGCTTGCTGTGTACATAATGCAGAATTTCAGGTAGGCATTTTTTTAACACAAGAGAATTATGCCATTTAAGGCATATAAAGTAAATGCTTATTTCATCATCTTATAAATGGAGTATGCCCCAATATATGAAGCTCTGAACAAAAAGCCCTAAGTAAATCCCAACCTATACCACTATATCATGTTTTAAAGTCAGGAGATTAGTTTAGGGGAATTGAGCAATATCAGAAATTCAAGTTACAAGAAATCCTAATAACACATTTGTTCTTTCTTTTTTTCATGAGAAGTGGTATGAGCTAACAGCCATATATTGGAAAGATGATCTCCTGGGTTCCAGAAAAGTTTCTTAGAATCTAGTCATCGTTATAAAAATAGACCCAAAGAATCATCCATATGATATCAACTTTCTCTGAATTAGCTCCCTTTTTTTCCTCGTACGCTTAACCAATTTACAATAATCACATCCCAAAATTGAGCTCTGGGACTAAACTAGAAATAATTTCTTTTTTCTCTTTTCCACCTATATCAGTTCTAGAATCCTTGGAAAGCAAGAATGTTGAATGAAGCACATAATGATTAGAACTGTATAAATTTATATACATATATACATGTCTGGAGGGGGGGAGTGAGAGTAGGAGTGAGAGAGGTAGAGAGAGAAAAGATAGATAGACACTTGTGATTCTGTTTCCAATCTTATCTCTGTGAAATGATTCTTTTAGTGAAATTGTTTAGACAGTCAGTGGAACTCTTTCTTGAGACACAAACCTGACAAGTTGCAGCATTCCCCTTCTCCAGGTCTCTTAACTTCTCTAGTGATAGAAAAGAGCACTCCTTTTTTTTATTTCTTTTTTTTGTTGCTTTGTTCTTTTGAAAACAACACTCAAGAAATTACATTTGATAACATAAGCTTTGTGTATAGATTCTCCTTTTTTGTTCCTAGCATGAATGTTTATTTATGACAAAATCACTTATTTGGAAAGGCTTTGACTGTGAACTATAGGAATTAAAATACATAAAACTTGATTCCATGATTTTAAAAATAAGCTCTTTAATTTTAAGATGATTGCCTATGAATAAAAACATTAGCATTGATTGACCATTATCACAACTTTAGCAAATGTCCATAGAAAAATTCAAACCCAAATTTCCTGTATTCAAGCTCAACATTAAATTGCTTCTAAACATAAATTTATACATAAACAGACCTAATTAATTAGCCATTAAGTTGAATACATACCACACTGACACACAATTGCCAACTTTAAGTTCTGAAACCCTCAGCTTAATGTCATATAGCTTTTTCCAAGTTTATCTATTTGCTTCCTCACTTGCAAGGTAATGAAAAAAAGTATAAAGAGTGCATGTAGAGTCAGGTTCTAATTTTGTCTGCAGGGTCATTTTAGTCTCATCCTGAGTGCATCTCTGAACTGGCATTCTGACAGAGGAAGAGAAAGGCGCTGACAGATTAATGGAAGAAAGATCCTGTAAGTAAGATCTTTAGGTAATTTGGGGTCCAGAAAGTGAAGGTCAATGAAAGTTGAAGTGAGATAAAATGTGAAGACACAAGTTTAGAGTGACTAATGGTGTAGAAGATTTTGAATAAGAGATGATTTGAGGTGGAAGATGAGAAAGCAAGGTAGCTATAGATAGACCATTAATGAATGGTCATTAAAAGAAGTAAGAACTCAATTACAATAGATGTCTAAAGGCAAGATTGGGGTTTCTAAGTTTGGGAAATTGGCCAAGTCTTTTGATGAGATGGGTCAGATGAATTTGGGAAAGTTTCATTGGAGCTGAAGCTGAAAAGGATCATAGAGATAATCAATTCTAGGCATTCAATTTTCAGAAGAGGAAACTGAAATTCAGAGATTTTAAGTGACTTTCTCAAATTGACACTGATCATCTTACTACAAAACTAGGGATCTACTAAATTATGGGAAAAAAGAGGGGGAGGGTTATCTGGAAAAATAGAGGGAGGCTGTGACTTGCCTAAGCAGAAGATACAATGTTAATTTGTGTGTCTCAATCATGTTTCTTCAAACTACATGTTTGTGTTTCCTAGCTCTCCCTATGATTCTATCTCATCTTTCCCTCGAAGTCTCCACATGTTTCTTCCCACTCTTTATAACCTTGATCTGTGTTTTATGTTCCTTGTTTTTATTTTTTAAAAAGAGGCTTAGTCTCAAGAATGAACAACCATCTGTTATATCTTTTATTTACAAGAAAGAAAACAATTCTTTTAAATCATTTTGTAAATCTTTACAAAACTCTTTTTTTTCTGAGTTATTGGACCTCAAAAGGAAAAAAATGAAATGAAAAAAATGTCTGCTTCCAGTGGTCTAAGAGTTAGAACTCAAGACAAAATATATATACTGGAAAAAGTATATTTTTTTATTTGAAAGTATTGACCTTCAAGACCAGTATGACCACTAATCCATAAGGAAACAATCAAGTAGGACTTCAGTGGAAGGTGCAAGAATGGAATAGAAAAGTGATTAATATTCTATCTCTCAGAGATATGGTACTAAAAATAACTTTGATCATATAACATTTTGAAAAACTTGAAGCACTATGAGGCAGTTAGGGGTATTGTTATCCCCATTTGATAGATGAGTAGGATGAGGAATAATTACCCAGCAAACCTAGGAGAATACAATACAACTCTATTCTATTATTCTCTTGTTGAAACTTTTATTATTTAACATTTATTCTTTGGGTTGAGGGGAAAGGGATGGGGGGAAGGAAAAAGCAATTATATAACATCTATTATGTGCCAGGTGATGAGTTGTGTCAAATACTTTTACAAATACTATCTAATTAAGAAAGATTTGAAGTAGATGCAAGGCAAGTGTTAATGGTATCCTCAGGAGGATACCGTTTGAGGAAATAGTTAAGGAAACTGGGGCTGAGAGAGGTTAAGTGACTTGGCCATTATCACAGAGTATGTATCTACAGCTATATTTGAACCCAAGACTTCCTAAGTCAAGGCCCAGCATTCTATCCCTTGCACCAGCCTGTGGTGTTATCTCCCCACCTCCCCTCCCCTACCATTAAGTCTCTTCCTTATCACTTGGAGTTCATCCTTTGGGATAAGACATTGTTTGCTGGAAGTAAGTGTTTAATTGCCTAGAAAGGAAGTTTGCCTTCCAAGACTTTAGCAAATTGGTTCTTTAAATTTCTGGAGGACATTTGAAAAATTAGCCAACAGGCCAGAAGTGATAAAACACAGAACTGACGCATGTTTATGTACATTGAAGGAAGGAAGAAATAGAAAATGAAAAAAAAAAAAACAAGGGCATGGAGAGTTATATTAGGAAATTTGGTTTGGTGTGAATTGCAAAGGACTAGTCACTACAAGATAAGAAAAGGATATTGAATGGGAAGAGAGAACAGAGCATCTAAAAGGAAACCTCCCACTTCAAAACTTTGCCAGTTTGTTTAGAAGTGGCCCTGGACACAGCCTCAGATTATTATGTGCAGTAGTCATTTTAAGAATCAAAAAGGAACATGAATTAATTTTGGAGATTTGTTTCAATTAAATAAAAATCATAGAGTTAGGCAAATTGGGAGAGAGGAGATGGTTTAAATTTGTAAAAGGATAAAGGTCTCAGGCTGGAGAAGGATTCTACATTCTCAGAGCTGTTTTTAAAGCACTCTCTCTTATACAGAGAGTCAAGTATAAGTAATTGTTTATGCCAACCTAACTCACCTTCTCTTATGGCCTTCCACTAAGCGCTAAGCATTCTATTGGAATCTGCTTCAAAGCAGATCTCAAACCCGAAAGAAAGGGATATATCACTTTCCATATTTCCAAAGAAAATATCTTGATGCTACTCATGCTCTTCTGCCTGTGCCCATCCTTTAAGAATTCTACTCAAAATTCCACATGAAAGGGATTAAGTTTTCAAAAGATTTCTTCATCTTCATCTCTTCACAACATCTAGGCTTCTAATAGTTTTTCATGTGTGACACTCGCCGGCTAAGCCCTTCAGTGAAATTTCACATTGATCTCTACTTTACAATTTAGCATAGGCCGCCAGACTTTCATCTTTTCTAAGGAAGAATAAATTGTCACCAAGTAATCTTCTTAATAAAGTAACTGCAAGAGCTAATCTCATGCAGAGTATCTATTGCACTACATCCTTTCATCTTATCTAATTTCATTTGACAAGTTACTGTATTGCTCAGACAGGGGACATTGAATATTAGTGAAGAGAAAACTGGTCCTCTCCAGCAAAGGGAATGCATAATAAATGTGTGACAATTCTTCCTAAGAAAGACTTTATTGCATGTCTTTACACAGACTAACACTATATGCCTCCTAGGCATGATATCTAGTTAATAAATAATAATACACATACTTCAGTATGTCAAGGGTTTGTGATGCTGCCTGTGTGGATGCTTTCTCCTATGCCTTTGTAGAATTTAAGGGCACCTTCAACTCTCATGTCTATCCCCAACTAGACAGGTTATTCTAGATTTAATGTACTCTGGGAGTCCATAAACCAGAATCATGAGTTTACCTATATCTATGATTTACCCTATACTAAGCCAGAGAAACCATTTAGCTCAAAGCTAAAGACTTTCTTTTAATATTTGTTGTTTAAAGTAATTAAAATAATTATACCTCTTTAATTGTAGTAGCTTTCAATACCATCTAAAATATGTCTCACATGGAGAAGGGAAATAATCTTCCTCTCTTCTGCTTGGTAGCATAAACTTGAGATGCCTTAAATTTTCAAGAACCCTTTTAGCTGACCTAGAAAGCATAGTCAAAAGTAATCTTTGCAATTGCAGGATCTCACAGACACACCTAAAAGTCCACAATGCACATCCATGACATGGAGTATTGTTTCTGACGAAAACAGTCTGGATTATCCTTGTTTTCAATAATTGATAAAATTGACAAGATGTCTGACATCAGAGGAGAAATAAAATGCTGAAATTTCATAATTCGGGGTTGTCTGGGAAGAAAAGGTAAATCTCTGCTTGTTCTTCCTCACACCCCTAATTATCTTTTGGAGAGTTCTGATTACACTGGCATTAATTTCTTTCACCTAATTGTGTGCATTGTATTAAACTTAGCAGAGCATTCATGTTCTCTTGAGCTCTGTGATAATATGAAGGGGCTGGAGCTGTTTTGTACCCAGTTATCTTTTCAATTTCTTGGCCCAGTTATTCAGGCTCACTCTCTGTTTTCAAAACTTCATTTAATTCCTAATTACTGATATCTGTGAGACAGAGACATGAGGGAAAAGGGAAATCATTCAAGGGCTCTTTATAATCACAGACTTTTCTTTCTCTTGAATATTGGAAGTGTCAACTGCTAGTCACAGGACAAAATTTTAAGGCTTGAAGTTAGAATAATAATAAGTATAATATGGTAGAGTTTGGTTTACATTGGGTCATTTTCTCTCAAATATCCAGTGTATTTTATGTATATCTTCTAATTGGAGATGTAGTTCAAATGAAAGTGGCATCAGGCCAAGCAAGTAGAGAGGCAGCCTTTGAGTATGATAAAAACAGGGTCTAAGTTATGCTCCTAATACAGGTTTTCTCAGAGGTCATGGACAAATCACAGCTGCAGGAAACTCTCTAAAACTATGATTTGGAATGACTTTGCTAAGATTAATAAAAGGAAATGGAATTTTGTAGGTTCCTTTTGAGGAAAAACTGTTTGCCCTGCTTTTTATCCGAAGAGGTTAGCTCAGTGCCAGACACATAAGAAACAATAAATGCTTGTTGACTTAACTAGGAATTCCCTACATGGATATGGATAATAATAAAAGCTTTTTCCTCAGCTTAATATGAAGTTCAGATGAAATTACAGTTAGATAAATAAATAGATGATAGATAGGATAACTAGATAGAGGGATAAATAGATAATAAATTATATATAAACAGATAGATGATAGAGATAATAGATTGATAAATAGGCAGAAGATAGATGAGATAGACGGATGATAGAGAAATGTCAGGTTGATATTTGATAGAGACATAGATAAATGGACAGATAAAACACATATGTATGCATATATATATATATATGCACACACATTCACATATAGAAATACAAATGGGAGTGATTATTATATAACAAAGGCAGATAACTATAAAAGGCAATCTGCTCTAATAAGTACATTAGAAAAGCATATAACAAATAGAGAAGTCAGTTGTGACATTTATGAAGTAGGTCTCTTCACTGGTATTAAATAGGTGGCAGTTCTTGTGATGTTCTTTATTAAGACTATATCTGAGTAGTGGATAGAGCACCAGCCCTGAAGTCAGGAAGACCTGAGTTCAAATCTGGTCTCGAACACAACACTTCTTGGCTGTGTGACCTGGACAAGTCACTTAAGCCCAATTGTCTTAGCAAAAAAAAAAAAAAAAAAGAATATATCTGATTACGTATGGTAAACAAACTCCACTTTCATGCTGCCTATTCATTAGGTCACCTTACTGAATCTCTGAAAATTATTATTATTTTTTTAAAGCTCTAGCCCTCTGTAAGATTCCCTGATCAAATTCCAGGCATTGCTGCATATGTGTGTAAATGTATATGTGTATACGTATATGTATATCAAGGCATATGTATATATGTATATGCATGTATATATACATGTGTGTGTATCTGTGCATGTCCATATGCAAGACATATATTCATGCTTTAAATGTTATATACTTTTATATTCTATATAGTTATATATACTATATATCGTTTTACTATATAGAAGAGAAAAAAAGACGTACACATTTAGTCTTCCATCTTCCTGTCACTACTTCCAGATTGTAGGACCTCTTTATCAGGGCCAAAAATATCCAAGAAGGCTGTTTGTGCCCTTAGGATTTGATCTTTGAAGTTCTAGAATCATTTCTATAAAGCCATATTTTGCTTATTGTGTAGTAGAATCATTATGGACACACACAAACCAAAATGTTTGGCTAGCCCCAGACATTGGATTATCTACCCTGACTATCTGCTTGGAAGGTAGAAAGCACTTTAAAACATTTGAATCAACTCCTTCATTTTCTAGATGAGAAAAATGAAGTGCAGAAATGTATGGCTGTATTCAATAAGAAGACCTGTGATCACCTTTAGAGAATCAGATAACCAATTCAGTGATGTCCAGTTCTGACCTGGATGCCCAAAATAAAACCAAAACAATGGGCTAAGGGGTATTTTTGTCTTCTACAAAGAAGATTTTCATGATTGATACAAAGTAAAATGAACAGAACTACAACAATTGCTGTTACTGTACATAATAACAGAAATACTATACAATGAAGAAATGTGAATGACTTAGCTATTCTCAGCAATATAAAATAATTCCAAAGAGTTAATGATGAAGCATATTATCCATTTCCAGAGGTGAAAAACTATTCTTTTTAAAATACTAACTGAAGCATACTATTTTCCATAAAGAAATATATATTTCTTTCTTTTTTATTTGAGTCATCTTATGCAAAATGACTAATATGGAAATGTTTTACCTGGTTGCACATGTATGAGATATTTGATTGCTTACCATCTCAGAGAGGAGGGAGGAAATGAAGGAGGTAAGAAAAGAATTTTGGAGTAAAAACTTTAAAAAGAAAATATATGCTAAAAATTGCTTTAGCATGTAATTATGGAAAATAAAATAAATTAAATATATTTTAAAATATTTCAATGTAAGATCAATCTCTCCAGTAATTAATACCAAGTCCTACTCATTTTTTTCAGTTCTCCTTAAGAGCTGGTGATTATGTCTGAAAAGATAAAATGATTAGCTTTCTGCCACCTAACAGCCCTCTCAACTTTGATTGTAAACATGCACTTCAAGCTTAATCCATGTGGGTGCTATGCTACAGCTGGGAAAACAAGAAAATACTTGAAAATTAATCCTTTAAGATACCTATGAAAATGAGTCATGGCTTCATCATTCTAGTTTGTAAAAATTATAAAATTTTGGTATTGGCAAGTATATTAATAATGATTCAGATCAATTACCTCTTTTTACAAAAGACAAAATTGAGTTGTAAAGAGTTTAAACACTTGCCTAAGCTCACACTGCTAGTGAGGGTCTTCTAATTCCTAAGCTGCTACATCATACTGCTGTCCCTCAAGGATCTGGAGGATTTCTAATGCAAAATGATTTATATTGTCCTTGAAATTTTAGGAAAATATGTTTATGAAAAGGGAAGTACATAAAGTGAATAGAGTGCTGACTTCAAAGTCAAGTACACATGTGTTCAAATCATTAGTCTAACATATATTATCTGTGTGATACTAAGTAAATTACTAATTTTTCTGTGTCCAGGCAACTTGCTAAGATTATAAGGTATATGAACAAGAGAAAAACAAAGATAGAGAGTAGAAAGGAGAGAGAAGGGGAGAGGAAAAAAAGGCAAGGATCTAGGGACAGAGAGGAGATAGAGAGAAAAAGAGAGAGAGAGAGACAGAGAGAGAGAGAGAGAGAGAGAGAGAAAGTATGAAGACAGATGAACAGAGACAGAAACAGAGAGAAGAGAGATAGAGACAGAGATTTAGTAGCAGTGTTTCTAATGCTAAGTGCTGGGGATACAAACAGAATTAAGAAAGACAGTCCCTGCCCACAAAGAGAGTTAAGTTATGAAGATGAAGACCACATATAAAAAAGAACTAAAAAAGAGAGGTGGCAAGGAGAGAAGAAGAAACAACATGATGTGGATATGAGACACATGAGAACCTGGCTTCAGGCAACATGAGTCAAGAGCTCATCTATGCCAGCCATCCTCCCAGAGGTAAAGTCCAGAGTTTTGAAGGGAGAAGAGGCAAAGGGGGTTGAGAGCTTAAATAAGACAACATGGTATGGTAATAGCCACAAAGTGATGTGAAGACCTGATTCTGAGCAAACTCAAGGGAAATTGCCCAGACCTCCACAGTGTGTGTTCTGATGGAACCCCATATGGGACCCAGAAACAATGCTTCAAAGGCACTGCAAGGCAGCTGGCTTGACTTGAGTGTTTGCTTCTTTTCCCATGGTAACCATGAGTTTGCATTGTGGAAGTTGTCTACTCTTTTTCAGGAGGCAGATATAAGAATAGTAACAACAAAAACAATACCAACTGCAACATGTATGTAGGGCTTTCAAGTTTACATAGTTCTTTGTATAAATTGTTTTATGATGTCTCCTCCAAAATTTGTGGCATAGGTAAAGCAAGATCTCATCACTGCTTTACATTTAAGAAAACCGAAAGAAAGGTGACAGGACATTCCAATTGCCACCCAATAAGTGTCTGAAGCTATTCATTCATTCATTCATTTATTTATTTGTTTGTTTGTTTATTTGTTTATTTATTTGTTTATTTATTTATTTATTTTGATTAAAGCTTTTTATTTCTATAAATATGTATGGGTAGTTCCCCAGCATTGATGTTTACTAAAGTTTTCTAAAGTTTACTAAAGCTAAAGTTGTGAATTGTTTCTAGTAGTTTTTTATTTGAGTCTCTAGGGTTCTCTAAGTATACCATCATGTCATCTGCAAAGAGTGATAATTTGGTTTCTTCATTACCTACTCTGATTCCTTTTATCTCTTTTTCTTCTCTTATTGCTAAAGCTAACATTTCTAATACAATATTAAATAGTAATGGTGACAGTGGGCAGCCTTGTTTCACTCCTGATCTTATTGGGAATGGTTTTAGTTTCTCTCCATTACATATGATGCTTGCTGATGGTTTTAAATAGATGCTACTTATCATTTTGAGGAAAACCCTGTTTATTCCTATACTCTCTAGTGTTTTTAATAGGAAAGGGTGTTGGATTTTATCAAATGCTTTTTCAGCATCTATTGAGATAACCATATGGTTTTTGTTAGTTTGGTTATTAATATAATTAATTATGCTGATAGTTTTCCTAATATTGAACCAGCCCTGCATCTCTGGTATAAATCCTACTTGGTCATAGTGTACTATCCTGGGGATGACTTTCTGTAATCTCATTGCTAATATCTTATTTAAAATTTTTGCATCAATATTCATTAGGGAAATTGGTCTATAGTTTTCTTTCTCTATTTTCACCCTACCTGGTTTAGCACCATATCGGTCTCATAGAAGGAATTTGGCAGTATACCTTCTGTCCCTATTTTCTCAAATAGTTTGTATAGTATTGGAATTAATTGTTCTTTTAATGCTTGGTAGAATTCACATGTAACTCCATCTGGCCCTGGAGATTTTTTCTTAGGGAGTTGGTTAATAGCTTGTTCTATTTCTTTTTCTAATATGGGGCTGTTTAAATAATTTATATCCTCTTCTTTTAACTTGGGCAATCTATACTTTTGTAGATATTCCTCCATTTCATTTAGATTATGAAACTTACTGGCATAACGTTGGGCAAAGTAACTCCTAATTATTGCTCTAATTTCCTCTTCATTAGAGGAAAGTTCTCCCTTATCATTCTTGAGACTAACAATTTGATTTTCCTCTTTCCTTTTTCTTATCAAATTAACTAAGGGCTTATCTATTTTGTTAGTTTTTTCATAGAACCAACTCTTAGTTTTATTTATTAATTCAATAGTTTTCTTATTTTCAATTTTATTAATTTCTCCTTTTATTTTTAGAATTTCCAATTTGGTATTTAATTGAGGGTTTTTAATTTATTCTTTTTCTGGTTTTTTTAAAATAATAAGCTCAATTCGTTGATCTTTTCTTTCTCTATTTTATGCAAGTAAGCATCTAGAGATATAAAATTGCCCCTTATAACCGCTTTGGCCGTATCCCACAAATTTTGGTATATTGTCTCATTATTGTCATTCTCCTGGATGAAATTATTGGTTGTGTCTATGATTTGCTCTTTCACCCATTCATTCTTCAGGATTAGATTATTTAATTTCCAATTAGCTTTTGGTTTATTTTCTCCTGGCCTTATATTACATGTGATTTTTATTGCATCAGGATCTGAAAAAGATCCATTTACTATTTCTGCCTTTGATTTTGAGGGTTTTATGCCCTAACACATGGTCAATTTTTGTATAGGTTCCATGGACTGCTGAGAAAAAAAGTAAATTCCCTACTGTCTCCATTCAACTTTCTCCATAGATCTATCATACCTAAATTTTCTAACAATTGGTTTACCTCCCTAGTTTCTTTCTTGTTTATTTTGTGGTTAGATTTATCTAATTCTGAGAGAGCAAGGTTGAGATTCCCCACTAGTATAGTTTGACTGTCTATTTCTTCTTGCATCTCCCTTAATTTCTCCCCTAGGAATTTGGATGGTAATGCACTTGGTGCGTATATATTTAGTATTGATATTGCTACACTATCAATGGTATCCTTTAATAAAATATAGTTTCCTTCCTTATCTCTTTTGATTAGATCTATCTTAGCTTTTACTTTATCTGAGATAAGGATTGCTACCCCTGCTTTTTTTTTTTTT
>JAJPUD010023067.1:0-20502 GCA_023553655.1 Myrmecobius fasciatus | reverse complement strand
GAAATGAATGTGGGCTAAAACATAGGATTTTCACTCTTTTTGTTGTTGTTTGCTTTCATTTTGTTTTCTTTCTCGTTTTTTTTCCTTTTTGATCTGATTTTTCTTGTACAGCATGATATTTGTGGAAATATGTATAGAGGAACTGCACACGTTTAATATATATTGGATCACTTGCTGACTGAGGAAGGGGGTGGGAAGAAGGGAAGGAAAAAATTAGAGCATAGGGTTTTGTAAGGATGAATGTCAAAATTATTCATGCATATATTTTGAAAATAAAACTTTAATTAAAAAATGTTTCCCATAGTTTTGCTTCACTTCTGATCTCAGTTGCATTGGGTTTTTTTGCACAAAATCTTTTCAATTTAATGTAATCAAAATTATCCATTTTACATTTCATAATGTTCTCTATTTCTTGTTCAGTCATAAATATGTCCCTTTTCTAAAGACCTGACAGATAAACTATCCCTTGCTCTTCTAATTTGCTTATAGTATCACCCTATATGTCTAAATCATGAACCTATTTCAATCTTATCTAGGCATAGGGTGTGTGATGTTAGCCTATGCCTAATTTCTGCCATATTATTTTCCAATTTTCCAAAAGTTTTTGCCAAATAATGAGTTCTTATTCAAGAAGCTGGAGCATTTTAGTTTATCAAACAGTAGGTTACTATAGTCATTGATTATTGTGTCTTGTGTACTTAACCTTTTTCACTGATCTATTACTCTATTTCTTAGCCAGTACCAAATGGTTTTGATTGCTATTATTTTATAGTATAGTTTTAAGTCTGGTGTGGCTCAGCCACTTTCTTTTGCATTTTTAAAAATTAATTCCTTTGATATTCTTCACCTTTTGTTATTCCAAATGAATTTTATTATTTTTTCTAGATCTAGATCCAGAAATTTTTTGGCAGTTTGATTGGTATGATACTGAATAGGTAGATTAATTTAGGTAGAATTCATAATTTTATTATATTAGGTTGGCCTACCCATGCACAACTGATATTTTTCTAATTATTTAGATCTAACCTTATTTGTGTGAAAAATGTTTTGTATTTAGGTTCATATAGTTATTGGCTTTATCTTGGCAGGTAGATTACCAAATATTTTATATTTTCTACAATTGGTTTAAATGGAATTTCTCTTTTGATCTCTTGCTGCTGGACTTTGTTGGTAATATATAGAAGTGTTGATAATTTACGTGGGGTTTTTTTATATCCTGCAACTTTGCTAAAGTTGTTAATTATTTCAAGTAGTTTTTTTTAACTGATTCTCTATGATCCTCTAAGTATAAAATCATATCTGCAAAAAAAAGGGATAGTGTTTCCTCATTACTTATTCTAATTCCTTCAATTTCTTTTTATTCTCTTATTGCTAGAGCTTACATTTCTAAGACAATATTGAATTAATAATAGTGACAACAAGCATCCTTGTTTCACCCCTGATCTTATTGGCAAAGCTTCTAGTTTATGCCCATTACATATAATTATTGCTGATAGTTTTTTAGGGATGTTATTTACCATTTTAATGAAAACTCCATTTATTCTTATGATCTCAATGTTGTTAATAGGAATGTGTGCTGTATTTCAGCAGAAGATTTTTCTGTATCTATTAAGATAATCATATGATTTTGTTAGTTTTGTTATTGATATGGTCAGTTATGCTGATAGTTTTCCTAAAATTGAAGCAGCCCTGCATTCCTGGCATAAATTTCACTTGGTCATAATGGATTATCTTGGTGATAAATTGCTGTAATCTCTTTGCTAATATTTTATTTAAATTTTTGCATTAATATTCATTAGGAAAATTATTTTATAATTTTTTCACTGTTTTATCTCTTCCTGGTTTAGGTATCAATACCATATATGTCATAAAAGGAATTTAGCGGGATTCCTTATTCACTCATTTTTCCAAATGTTTATGTAGTATTGTAATTAATTATTCTTTAAACATTTAGTAGAATTCATTTCTAAATCTGTCCAGCCTTAGAGATTTTTTTCTTATGGAGTTCATTGATGACTTGTTCAATTTCTTCTCTAAAATGGGGTTATTTGAGTGTTTTATTTTCTCTTCTGTTAATCTGGGAAATTTGTACTTTTTGTCAATATTCATCCATTTCTCCTCATCAGATTATTTGCATAGAATTGGACAAAAAATGCTCCTAATTATTACTTTCATTTTTTCTTCATTGATATTGAATTCATTCTTTTCATTTGATATTGATAATTTGATTTTTTTCTAATCAAATTAACCAAAAGTTAATCTACTTTTTTTCATAAAAGCAACAATTTTATTTATTAGTTGAATAGTTTTCTTTCAATTTTATTCATGTCTCCTTTGATTTTCAGAATTTCTAATTTGCTATTTAATTGGGGATTTTAAAATTGTTTCTTTTCTAGCTTTTTTAGTTCCATGACCAATTTATTGATCTCTTCTTTCTCTATTTTTATTCATGTAAGCATTTAGAGAAATATAATTTCCCCTAATAACTACTTTAGCTACATCCCATAAGTTTTGGTATGTAATCTCATTATTGTCATTCTCCAAAATGAAATTATTGGTTGTTTTTAAGATTTATTGGCTGATCTACTTATTCTTTAAGATTAGATGATTTAATTTCCAATTAATTTTTGGTCTATCTTTCCAATTTATATTGCATCATGATCTGAAAAGGATGTCTTTAATATTTCTACCTTTCTGCATTTGAGTAAGATTCTTATGCCCAAATATATGATCAGTTTTTGTGTAGATGTCATGTACTGAAGGGGTTGGAGAAGGTATATTCCTTTCTATCCCCATTCAATTTCCCCTAGAGGCCCATCATATTTAATTTTTCTAAAATTCTATTCACCTCTTTAACTTCTTTTGTTTATTTTGTAGTTATATTTGTCTAGTTCTAAGACAGGAAGATTGAAGTCCCCCACTAGTGTAGTTTTGCTATCTATTTCTTCCTGTAACTCATTTAACTTCTCCTCTAGGAATTTGGATGCTGTACCACATGGTGTTTATATAGTTAGTATTGATATTATTTCATTGTTTATGGTACCCTTTAGCAAAATGCAATTTCCTTCCTTATCTCTTTTAATCAGATCTCTTTCTGCTTTTGCTCTCTCTGAGATCAGGATTGCCAACCTTGATTTTTTTTTTTACTTTAATTGAAATGCAATATATTCTGCTCTAGCCTTTTACCTCTATTTTGTATAATTTCTCTGTTTTAATGTGTTTCTTATAACAACATATTGTAGGATTGTGGCTTTTAATCCACTCTGATAACCACTTCCATTTTCTGGGAAAGTTCATCCCATTCATGCTCATAGTTATGATTACCAATTATGTATTTTCCTTCATCCTATTTTCCCCCTTTATACTTTTCTCTCTCCTTTGACTTTGCCCCTCCTTAGCAGTGTTTTGCTTCTGATCCCCCCTCCCTCAATTTGCCTTCCCTTCTATCAGCTCCCCTTTTTTCTTCATTGTTTCCCCATTACAGGGTAAAATAAATTTCTATACCCAATTGAATGTGTATGTTATTCCTTCTTTGAGCCAAATCCAATGAGAATACAATTCAAATAATACTCACACCCTTCCTTCTTTCCCTCTACTTTAATAGGTTTTTCTGTGCCTCTTCATGTGATGTAATTTTTCCTATTCTTCCTCTCCCTTTCCTCTTTTTCCAATACAATAATTTTTTCACCCCTTAATTTTTTTAATATCTTCACATCAAAGTCAATTTAGATCCACACCTTCTGTTTACATATACTCCTTCTAACTGCCCTAATAGAGATATAGTTGTCAAGAGTTAAAAGTATCATCTTCCCATGTAGGAATGTAAACAGTTTAATTTTATTGAATAACATTTTTTTCCTTTCTTTAGCTTTTTATGCTTCTCTTGAATCGTGTATTTGAAGATCAAATTTATGTTCAGTTCTGGCCTTTTCATCAGGAAAGTTTTTGGGGTTTTTTGGGTTTTTTGTTTTTTTTTTTTTTTAGGATGTCCATCTTTTCCCCTAAAAGATTATGCTCAGTTTAGATGGATAGTTGTTTCTTGATTGTAATCCAACCTCCTTTGCCTTCCAGAATACCATAATCTATGTTCTCTGATCCTCTATTGCAAAAGCTACTAAGTCTATGGCTTTATTATATTTTACTTGTTTGTTTCTGACTGGAGTATTTTCTCTTTGACCTTATAATTCTGGAATTTGACCACAATATTCCTTAGAGTTTTTGTTTTGAGATTTTTTCAGGCCCTGATCAGTGGATCCTTTCAGTTACTATTTTGCTCTCTGGTCCTGGGATATCAGAGTAATTTTCCTTGATAATTTCTGGAAACATCTTGAATGATGATATTCAGACTCTTTTTTTTTTTGGTCATGGTTTTCAGATAGTCCAATAATTTTTATATTCTCACTCCTAGATCTATTTTCCAAGTCAGTTATTTTTCCAATGAGATATTTTACATTTCCTTCTATTTTTTTTATTCTTCTAATTTTGTTTGATTCCTGATGTCTAATAGAGTCATTAGCTTCCACTTGTTCAATTCTATTTTTTTTTTTTGCTGAGGCAATTGGGGTTAAGTGACTTGCCCAGGATCACATAGCTAGGAAGTATTAAGTGTCTGAGGCCAAATTTGGACTCAGGTCCTCCTGACTTCAGGGCTGGTGCTCTATCCACTGCACTACCTAGATGCCCCTCAATTCTAATTTTTAATAAATTATTTTCTTCAGTTAGTTTTTTTTATCTCCATTTCTATCTGGTAAATGCTACTTCTAAAGGAGTTGTTTTCTTCAGTGGATTTGTTTGCCCAATTAACCAATTCTATTTTTTCAAGGAGCTGTTTGCTTCAAGCTATTTTTGTGTTTCCCTTTCCAAGCTGTTGATTCTTTTTTTCATAATTCTCCTACATAATTCTAATTTCTCATTCCAGTTTTTCTTCTACCTCTCTTAATTGATCTTTAAAATTTTTTGAGCTCTTCCAAAAGAACTTTTTGAGCTTGAGACCAATTTGTATTCCTCTCAAGGCTTCATAATGTAGGCATTTTGCCACTGTTGTCCTCTTTTGAGTTTGTGTTCTGATCTTTTCTATAATCAGAGCAACTTTTTATGTTCAAGCTCTTTTGGGTTGTTTTTTTTTTTTGGTTTTTTTTTTGTTTTGTTTTGTTTTTTGTTTTTTTTTGCTCATTTTTTAAAGTTGAATTCTGCTCCTAGAGCACTGTCCCAAGCTTGAGACATGGACTTGGTCATTGGTTTTCCATGCTGGGACCTCAGCTGCTAGCAAGTTGCTTGCTGCCCTTGATGGCCTGGCCTGGTTGCACCTTTTGGGCCAGGATTCTAGGGCTCACAATTTTCCTTCTATGTTAGGGCTGAGGACTTCACAATTTGCCTGAGGTGCCACTGGAGTGCTGAGTCTGGACCTAGAGGACTCAGTTGATCAATTCTACTGCAGCTAAGAGTCTACCACTAGATTGCCTGCACCACTCTTACACTAGGTTGGGCTCCCCCTTTACCCAACTGAAATAAATCTTTCCTCAAGTTCTTTTAAGCTATCTTAAGCTGGAACATTCTTTTATTTCTTTTTTTGTGGGTTCTGTCACTTCAGAATCTGTTTAGAGGCTTTATTTAGCATTGGTTCTGAGGAAAACTATAGAGAGTGCAGGCAACTTTCTAGTTTCTCTCCACCATCTTGGCTCTGCCCAATAGGGTTTCTTCCTAAAAAAAAAAAAGTATTCAATGTACAAGAGAGGTATTAAGTATAAAATAGTTATTTATTAACCTTTTTACTAAAACAGCAAACAATTAAGGCACTATACCCTTATAAGTGTACATAGACAAATACTCTAAAAAATAAAACAATAACCCTTCTTCATTATTATATTCTTTCCAACAGGTAAAGGTTCTTTGTATGACTGAGGGACAGATATATTTCACTTTCATTTCAGACATACTGTTTAAGTGATTCACAAGGTGTATTCTATCTACATCTATCTACATCCACATATGCATATATATTTGTGTGTGTGCGTGTATATACATATATATGTATATATATAATGTGGGCATATTTATGTATATGTGTATATAAATATATAACTAAATATTATATTATATAAATATATATCTATATAAACACACATATATGAATGCCTCACATCTAGAACACTATCAATATATTAGCTGAAAATCAGGCCCAGGTTTCCTGATTTGCAACATATCCAAAATGATAACTATTTTTTAAAACTGTCTTCTCTATATTCTGAATAAAGGCAGAATTCTGTTTTAAAGCCTTTGGCAGTATGATAAGGCCTATGGCTTCTTTATTGAATAATGCTTGCTGTTTATATTTATAAGTGAAAGAAAAATATAAAAACATAGAATATAAAAATGTAGAAAAAGTGGGGGATAAAAGAAAGGGTAGAGGGATGATAAAAGGGAGGGCAGATTAAGGGAAGCAGTGGTTAGAATGAAATAGACTTTTGAATAATGGGAGAAAAAGAGGGTAGAGAGGAAGGAAGAGAGAGAGACAGAGACAGAGACAGAGACAGAGACAGAGACAGAGAGACAGAGAGAAAGAGAGAGAAATTAGTAAATGGAATGGACAAAAATGTATACTTAGTAATCATAAGTGTGGATGTGAATGGGATAAGCTTGCCCATAAGATGGAAGTATGTAGTAAAATGGATTAGAAACCAGAATTCAACAATATATTGTTTACAAGAGACACATTTGAAATAGAAAAGCATACACAATTAAAATAAAGGGTTGGAAAAGAAATCTAATATTCTTCATCTGAAGAAAAAGACAGAGGTAGCAATCATGATCTCAGACAAAGCAATAGCAAAAATAAACCTAATTAAAAGAGATAATCAGGTAATTTACATTTTTCTAAAAAGGTACTATGCAAAATGAAGTAATATCAGAAAAATGTACACCCAGTTTCTCTGATAACGGTATCATTTCTCAGTGAACTAGCCTAATCATTTTAGAGAATACTTCAGATTTATGCCCAAAGGCTATTAAAACTCTGCATACCTCTTGACTTAGCAATACCACTATTATGCAGAGTGAAATCTATGGTTGAAATATATGGTTAGAATGTGTCATCCAGATAAGTATCTAGCAAAGAAAACTGAGGAGAGTGGTCTGATAAGTAAGAAAAGGAAAAGGGTATACACACACACACACACACACACACACACATATATATATGTATGTATATAGATATATACAAAAAATATTTATATCAGGTTTTGGGGTTTTGGTTTGGGTTTTTTTTTTGTAGTGGCAAAGAATTGGACATTAAGAAGATACTCATTAGTTGGGAAATGATTAAATAAGTTGTGACATATGATTGTGACGGAGTACTATTATGCTATAAGAAATGATGAGGAGAAAATTATGCAGAAAAACATAGTAAGACATGAATTGATGCAAAATGAAGTGAGAAGAACCAGGAAATCAATATACACAGTACTAACAATGTTATTATTATCAACTGTGAAGGACTTAGCTGCTCTGATCAATACAGTGATTCAATTCAATTCCAAAGGACTCATGATGAAAAAATGCTATCCAGATTCAGAGATAGAACTGTTGAACTCTGAATGAAAACTAAAGTGTAATTCTTTTTCTTTTTTATGTTTTTGCACCTTTTTGCCACATGATTAATATGGAAATATGTTTTGCATGATTTTGCATGTGTAATTGATATATCACATTGCTTATCATTGGGTGCGGATGTAGGTGGGAGGGAGAGAAAGAATTTGGATCTCAAAATTTAAAAAGAAAAGAATGCCCAAAAATAAATAAATAATGGATGGGGGAGAGATGATAAAAATCACATAATTATGTTAATGGATGTAAAAAATATAATGCATTTCTTTTAAAAAATTAAGCCATATTAAGTTTTTTAATATGATAAATACCACATCACTACACTGAAGAGTTCAGATATCATTATCTATATTAGAAAAATACTATAACAATACTAATGCTATTATAAAATAGTATATTTTATACATCTATAAATAAATTATACATATATAAATGGGTATTTATGCATAAAAATAATTTTATATGTACATATATATAAATTCTAAAAATACTAGTAAGATCAAGGGTATATCAGGGAAGCTCAATATCACCAGTATTATTTTATATAGTTCTAGAAATGGTAGTTATATCGCAGATAACCTAATTTATTTAGTGGCCATCATAGAGTGGCCACTAAAATTAATTGAAAAAATCAATAAAGTAGTATAATATAAAAATAAATACACAGAAAGCATCAGTTTTTCTGCATATCCTCAAGAAAATTCAAGAGGAAGGAAATTTTTTTAAAAATTGCTTTCAAAATAACTACATAACACATAAAATATCTATGGGTTCAGCTATCAAAACACATTCAGAAATTATTTGACTACACATTCAAAATACTTTTCATAGAAATGCATAACAAAATAATCCAGGAGATATGGGTTGCTGAGCCTTAAATAGAAAGCTAGTCAGTCAGTTAATAAACATTTATAAAGTGTCTCCTATGTGCCAGGCACTGTACTAAATGCTGGAGATTAAAGAGAGAGAGATACTCCCTGCCCTCAATGAGCTCACAATCTAATGGGAGAGACAATAATCAAATAGATAGGTACAGAAGAGCTATATTCAGGACAAATAGAAAGGAAATAAGAGAGGGGAAGTATTAGAATTAAGAATTTGGATGAAGATAAGATTTTAATTCGTACTTAAAGGAAGACAGGAAAGTCACTGAGCAGAGATGAAGAGAGAGAACATTCTGATAAAAAAAAATGCCAAGAGATTCAGTGTCTGCTCATGGCACAGACAGGAGGCCAGTACTCCTGGGTCAGAACACATGGCAAGCAACACGGTGTGTTCTCTTACCTCTGAACGATGAGATGTTTCTGCAGGGGAGGGTTCCTTTTTCTGCCTTTGCTCCAGTGAGTTCAGTGCCCACTCACCAGGAGTCACAACTACAAAAAATTAAGTCCCAATCCAGGTGTCCATTTATGCCTAAAAGATAAGAAGCACAAAGAAGCCACCAGGTGGGACAGAACAAACTAACCCAGGTCTTTGGATACTTTTTGGGAAAGAGCACACTGACAGTAAGAAGGAAGTAATGTTTCGATCACACTCTAGCAAGGCACTGAGAGTACATATGCAGACCTGTGGGATAGCACAGGGTGAGAGAGGGAAGCTGATGATGTGGGGAAGAAGTCACTTACATAATTGGATGGGATTTGGGGTGCTCTGGTAGCATGGTCCCTGGCAGGTGGAAGAGTATTATAAGAAGGGGGTCCCATTCTTATATGGTTCTTGGAGGAACTTTTATCTATACTGCCTTGATGGCAATATCAGAGAAGAGAAGGGGATGTATTTAAGAGATGTTGCAAGGGTAAAATTTCAGACCTTAGTAACAATTTGGATATGTGTTGTAAGAGATAATAAGGAATCAAGAATGACTTATAGGTTGTGAGCCTAAAGAACTAAGATGATGATATTTCTTTCTTCCATGGTAGGGAAAGTAAGTAAGTGGTAGGAGGGGTATAGGGAAGTATAAATTTTGGATATGTGAGTATAAAATATCTAATGAACATCCAGTTGGAGATGAAAGATCAAAGGTCAATAGAAAGGTTAGGACTGGATAAATAGATTTGAAAATCATCCATATGGAGGTGACAATTAAATCCATGTTAATGAGATCATCAATTAAATTGAATAGAGGAAGAAGAGAAGAGATCATAGGACAGGACCCTGTGAAAATCTATGGTTGAAATATATGGTTAGAATGTGTCATCCAGATAAGTATCTAGCAAAGAAAACTGAGGAGAGTGGTCTGATAAGTAAAAATAAAGTAAATAAATAAATAAAGTAAAAATAAAACAAGGAAAGAGTGATGTCCCAAAAACATAAAGATAAGAATCTCAAGGAAGAGAGAATGGTAAGTAATTTTGAAGGCTACAGAAAGGCTGAGGGAATAAGGATTGAGGAAAAAGTCATTGGATTCAACAATTAAGAGATTATTGGTAAATTTGAATTAAGCAATTCTAGTAGAATGATGAGGTCAGATGTCTGGATGTAGATGTCTCTCTTCATCACAAGATCACTGGAAGTGGCCTGAGTCGTCTCATTGTTGAAGAGAGCCACGTCCATCAGAACTGATCATCGTATAGTCTTGTTGTTGCCAACTTGACTTCTCCCAAACTAATGAACTCTGAACCACTAACTAGGGGTGTCTCCCTATGGGAAGGAATACTACTGTTTTGACTTCTTATTTCCATGAGAAAAGGTTGTGGGGAAAAGAGTGTTGGAAGAGAAAAGGTCATGAGTGAAATAAGGAAAGGGAAATCCTATGGCCAACTTGAATAGGATTTGACGAATGAAGGATACATGTGAGGAACAGAAATTTGACAAAATTTGGGAGAAAATGAAGCAAATTTTAAAAGAACAATGCAAAAACCTAGCTACTAGTCTACATTTTTCTTCCAGGACAGCTGAAAAAGACATAAAAGGATTAAGGAATATTAAAAATTTGGGAGTAGAGCATGAAGATATAGATTCAATGTCATTGATAAGGCAAAATAAATAAGAAAAGGCAAGTGGAACATATCATAAGTTAATAAATTAATAGAGAAAATTAATTGTAAAAAGTCTTGATTTTCTTAAATTAATAATTACTCTAACAATTTTTAACCAAGTACTTAATGTTGATATTAAGGAAAAAAAAAAACCCAAGTAGTTTAAAGAAACAAGACTGAAAATCTCAAGCATATAGGTAGTAAAAGAAATTGTGCAATTATTTGCATTGTGTGCAATGTTTATATTTCTGGCACAGTTAAGGGACTGTCACCTGCTTTACAAAAGCAAGATAATCTGTCTGGAAAAGAGGATGAAAAAACTAGAAAAATACTTGTCTACACTCCAAGTTATCAGATGGAGGAAGCAGAAGCAAGGATTCCATAGGGGAGGAATGGAAAGAGATAAGGACTGGGTCTTCAGGTAGAGGAGAGGAAACTTGACCCTTATCAAGTTAAAAGAGATGGAAAAAGTATTACACATGGCAAAACAGGAAGAAAAAAAGCTTCTGCATAATTAGTACTTAAAAGAGATTTGAAGTTCTTCCTAAACAATTCTGATGCCCTTCCTAGCTTAATTTATCTTCTGTATAGCTTGCTTTATATCTATTTACATATTGTCTTCCCCATTGGATTGTAAACTCCTTGAGGGCAGGGACTAGTTTTTGCCTCTTTTTGTATTCCCAGGGCTTAATACACATAGTAAGCATATAGTTAGAGCTAAACAAAAGTCAATTGACTGATTATATTCTCTGAGGAGGAGAAAACTAAATGATCTCCCAAGAGTAAATTATCAGACAAAAGATCATCCTTCAAAGGACAAAGGAAGAAAAAAAAGTTTGGGGGAGGAGGTGGCTAAGAGTGTTATTTGCCAACTTAACAACCATATCAGAGAGATCTTTCAATACCTGGGGCATATATCCAAAATATAACAAAGAATCTCTCCATATGTATTTAGATGTATAACCCCCATTCACTTCTGTAATTCACATGGATAAAATTGTCTCCTCTGGAGAAACCTAAAAAGTATAGCCAACAATTATGAAGTCTTTAGCAAGAAACTGAAGACCATAAGGGTGTGGGCTGTATTTTTTTCACTTTTGCCCATTATAATAAGCAAGTGATATAAAAGTGAAAAATTAATTTGAGAAGTGAGCATCTGTCAAAGAAGCTATTGTTTGAGAAAGAAATTTGGATTTCTGGATGACAGATTACAAATTCCTGGCCAGAGTAGAATACAGCTAACAAAGGTTGGCAAAAAAAAAAAATCTAATCAAAAGAGTTTCAAACTTAAAAAAAAAAAAAAGCAAGAAAGAGAGAAAAGACTATCTACATATATCTATAGTTAGATACTATAAGAAATAGTCGCAGAAAACAAGAAAAGAAGAAGCTGGGATGCTTACAGACTCACAGAAGACAAAATCAAGAAAGTAAACAGTACCAAGAGGAGCTAGAGATTCTAAAACAAGGGGGCAAACTTGACCTCATACATATCACTGAGATTTGGTAGGATGATAAAACCCATGACTAGATCATGGGTCTAGATGGAAGGCGGGGGGAAAGGAGGAAAGAAGAGAAGAAAGAAACCAGAATTAAGATCCTATTGTTGAGGGATGAAAAATGAGGAGTGAGATACCCTAACAGCAGTAGGGTCCCCAGGATGGTGTCTCAGGTTTTTGCAAAAGAATTCTCAATCCTGATCTCCAAGAGAGGTTTTTTGGTAAAAAAAAAAAAAAAAAAAAAAAAAGTTTATTTTCACTGAGAAAAAACATTCAGTGGGACAGTTCCTGATAGGAATTAGCAAAAATTTGGGTACAGAATCTTGTTTTTTATTAACCTTTTATGGTTTGGGGCTAGGAAGCAATTAAGTGCTAATTTTCAAATCAATAAAAGGTGGTGATTGTTTCCCAGATCAACTGAGAAGTGGGAGATTCCAGTGGGAAACCAGGTAGCTTTCCCAAGGGAGATTCAGGTGATTATTTGGTACTAAACACTTCATAAATACTCCATTTGATTCTTACAACTACACTCGAAGGTAGGAGCTATTATTACACCCATTTTACAATTGAGGAAACTGAAGTGAAGGTTAAGTGACTTGTCCAGGTATCTGAGACTGAATTAAAATTCAGGATTTTCTGACTGTAAGCCACTAGCAGCTGTCACCATCTGCCTCTAAGGGAATATTTTATCCAAAAGAAACAGGATGAGTAAAAGCAGGGGTAGAATAGCATTGTATATTAAGAATGTATGCACATGAGGAAATCCAGGAAGTGGGGGTTAGGGGAGAAAGGAAAGCATGATAGAGAGCATTTGTGTGAAGGCCAAAAGCAAGAAAAACAAAAGTGACTTTTTTCATTGTAATACACTATAGACCATGTGCACAGAAAACGGAAATAGATAAGAAGTTTTAAAAACAGATCATATATTAGGTGCAAAGGTATGATATAGTAATGCGAGACTTCATTTTTACAAAGTTCTCTCTATGTGTCTTTGTGTGTATGTGTCTCTGTCTCTATGTCTCTGTTTCTCTTTCTATTTCCCAGATTTTCTGTCTCTCTCTCTCTATGTGTATGCACGTATGTGTGGGTGTTTCTGTTTCTCTGCCAAAAGCAAAGCAACTAGCAGCTTCTTAACTTGACATAGCGGCATTTTCATTATTCAAAAAGTAGAGGAACCAACTAGAGGAAATTCTATTCTGAATCTAATTCTCCCAAACAGGGAGGAATTATTTGCAGTCAACAAAATGATGGGAACTCTGGGAGGAAGTAATTACTCAATCCTAGAGTCTGTGATAAAGGGGAGAAAAATAGAGGAATTAGTAAGACATGCACCCTAGATTTTGGGAAAACAGATTTCAAAAAGTTGAGAGGAAAGAGAGAGAAGATCCAATGGAATAAAATGATTCAAGGAAAATCAACCAGGAATATACTCAGGATGAACTTCTGAAAAGACAAAATGAAATTATTCCAGTGATAAGAAAAATATAATGAGATAAATATGGATGCATAGTGAGCTCAATAACCAACTTATATTTTAAAAACAAATGTATAGAAGATAGAAGCAAAGCCAGGAAACAGAAAATGAATATGAATGCACAGTTTTATAAAAATAGTGTCAAGGATGTTAAAGTTCAGAATGAACTGAAGCAGGCAAGGGAAATCAAGAACAATCAAGAGGGTCACTGGTTTTTTAAACTATCTCAGAAAAAAGAGGATTGAAAGAAGCAATGTGACCCTTGCTTGGGGGAGAGAGGACAGTATGAACTGACAATAGAAAGAAGGAAAAGCTGTCTGATCCTTATTTTGTTTCTATTTTTTTTTCTGTATATGAGATTGACCTTTACACTGGAAGTGACAGAACAAAAGTGATTAAAAATTTGCTTTCCAAGATAAGTAAGAAAATAAGTGATATCTTAATTGCCCTTGATGAATTTAAGCCATACATCCCATATGAACCATATCCTCATGCCTTAGAAGAACTTAAACATGATTACTGAGCCACTCTCATAAGTTTTGAAAGATTAGGGAAAATAAATATAGAGTAAAATTGGGAAAGGGAAAATATTGCCCTGATTTTCCAAATTAAAAAAAAAAAAAAGCTAAGAGAAAAATATGCAAAATAAAAGCCAGTGAGCTTGACTTTCATTTCTGGGGAAACTCTCAAACAAATTAGTAAAGTGATGGTTGGCAATATTTGAAAAGGAAGTGGCTTTATCACTTCATCAAGACTTCATCAAGAACAGATCATGCCAGATTAACCCCATTTCTTTTTTTGAAGGTATTATTAAACTAATAGATGGAGGAATGTTATAACTATAGTTTGTCTAGATTTTAAGAATATTTTTAATAAATTATCTCATATTATTCTTGTGAAGAAGATGGAGAGATATGGATTAGACAATAAGATAATCAGATAAATTCAATGATAAATTAATTTTTGAATGGTGAGACTAAAAGAGTACTGTTCATGGTTCAAAATCAACACCACAAAAAGTCTCTGTGAGAGTTCCAGAGCATGCTTAGCCCTACACAGCTTAACATTTTTATCAATGACTTAGATAAAGACATGCTGATATGCACGTTAAATCTGTAGATGTCACAAAGCTAGTAAAGATAGCTAAGAGTGGAAAACTGATTCAAGATCTAAAAGAATTTTGACAAGCAAGAATAATAAACTAATTTTTTTTTTTTGCTTTTTGCTGAGGCAATTGAAGTTAAGTGACTTGCCCAGGGTCACACAGCTAGGGAATGTTAAGTGTCTGAGACCAGATTTGAACCCAGGTCCTCCTGACTTCAGGGCTGGTGCTCTATCCACTGCGCCACCTAGCTGCCCCAATAAACTAAATTTTAATAAAACAAAATACAACAGGAATAAATGTAAACTGAAGTCTTGTCTTTGGATACAAAAAAATCAATTTCACAAGTATAAAATGAAGGAAGCATGGAGAGACTTGGAGGTTGTTCTCAAAAAGAAAAGAAAAGAAAATATCTGAGAGTTGTACAGTATTTTATAAGTCAGCAGCATAATGTGTAGCAGCAAAGTAAAATTATCTAAAAAGATCTTGGGCCCCATGAAGAAGGACATGACTTCCAAAAGCAGGGAGCTTAATAAGAAGTTGAATAAATCTTTGCTAAGTATTCTGTAGACTGCTCTCATTAGGCTTTTCCTGGAGTACATGTTCAGTTCTAAGCACCAAGGTTTAAGAATATCCAGAGAATAGTGGCTGGGATGGTAACGAGTCTTGGGTTCATATCATGTGAGGATTAAAGGAACTGGATGTGTTTAGTGTGAAGAAAAGAAGTCTCAGGGAGGGACTAAGAGCTGTGTGGAGGTATTTGGAGGGCTGTCAGGCATACCTACAGATTTCCTTTTCCATGGATAATTTAGTCCATCAGATATCTCCAAGGCATTGATATGTCAAAGTATCTGTGATTTTACCAGTGTGAGCTCTTCCTCCCACCAGGCAAATCCCAGCCCATCCATGCCCTGTCATCCCTAGTCACTTGTAAGTCTTCCAAATGTTTCCCTTTCTATTTCCTCACTCACATAGCAACTCCTGGCCAATTATTCATTGCTGTTGTTTGTCCTCAATTTTTTTAAAAAGGCCATTACATCAAAGAGGTGATATTATGACATGCAAGTAAATGAGATTTAAGTCAGGAAGGGCTGTGCAAAGTCACCAGCTTCACTTTCTCCTCTAGAGCCATCTGGGTCCGATATATAGATATAGATATATTTTCCTGAAATAGCTCAGGACAACTGGAGATGGCTCTGTATGCAATGGGAGACCTTGGCCTTTTTAAGCTAAGGTCTTTCACAGGTCTGATTGGCTGAGGCTGCACCCAATCAGTGATTGAGATTAGGGGATAAATGAAGCAAAGAATAGCCTCTTTTACCTAGCCAGGAAAAAGTCCATAGGGAAAGGCCAAAACAGAAACAAATACAATTTACATTCATTCTGAATCCATCAGGGCACAAACAAAGATCAAATGGGGATTGACCTGGGACCTATTGTTGGTCAATCAATGAGAGCTAGCGTGACTTGAGTTAAGGCATGGTCCTAGCCCATAAACCCAAAGATATCTTGCAAGATTTCAGTGATCAAAATTTATAGTCTTTTAGGCAGGGCACCTGCAGGTAAGGGTATGATACTCTATGTGGACAGAGGGAAGGGAAGGAAAAGGGAAAAGAAGAAAAGACAAGAAAGATGAAATTGTACCCCCAAATTCTTGAGATGCATACTTGGTTGGGACCCCACCCAACTAGAAAACCCTACAAAGAAAATCTAATCTAGATGAATTACATCCTATTTGTGTTCTACTTAGAACCTTTGTCTAGGTGGCCCAAAGCTGAGGTGGTCTGAATAGAGAGGAGTAAAAGTAATATAATCAAAGTCAGGTCCTCCTTAGAATAGGTGCAACTCTTATTATAATATTCATTCTCTAATTAATTGTTAACTAGTCAGAGTTGATTAATATCTGTCAAGAACACCCACTATTCCAAGAACATATAAGCATTGATCAGCCTTCATGATGTTTATAAGAGAAAACTAAATGACCATTCTTTTATTATTTCTTAGTCATAATTAATAAAATGATTGATAATTACTCAGAAATTATATCTTTTAAACTTTTCATTTTTCACAGGATTTTTCTCTAGAACATAGGTTTTTAACCTAAAACTTGGTTTTGTTGTTGTTCTTGTTTTAATTTTGATAACTATCTTTCAACATAACTGCTTTCCTTTGAAATCCTGTATATTTAATTTATGCATTTAAAAACATTAAAAAGAGGTTTGTCCATAGGCTTCACCCGATGTCAAAGGGGTCTATAATATAAAAGAGGTTAAATCCTTGCTCTAAAATAAAATAAATATTTTATAAGGTTTGCTCAGAAAAGGAATTATGCCTTCATGTAGAAGACTAAGTCTTTAAATATTTTGCCATTTAGGGCAAAAAACTAGAAAGAACACTATCCTGGGATCAGGAGACTCAAGTTCTGTTCTCAGCCCCATTATTAACTAGCTCTGTGATCTTGAGCAAGTCCCTTAATCTCCCTGAGGTCAGGTTCCTCCTTCTGCAAAATGAAGGGGCTGAGCAAGATCATCTCTAAGTTTCCCTCCATCTCTAACATTCTATATGTTACAACAGAAATTCTATTTTAATTAGTCCATATGTGGTCCTGGCCAATGGGTTCATTCCATTCCCTTTTGTTGGGTCAAAATTCAAGTGTATGGAATAAGAAAGTTCACAAAAATGGAATTTCCTCTGTATGTTCCCCATATCATAAAGTTTAATTCAGAGAACTACCACCCCAGACACATAAACATTCTGATGTTTATCCAAACTTCATCTTACTCCTTAGGCTACACAATAGGGCCAAAAATATTACAAGAGCAGGCTATCATCCAAAATTTCCAGTCCTTCCTGCTTGCTGTCAAGAGAAAATCACCTCCCCACTCCCAAACCTCCACCCCCAAAAGTGCCTTTCTTGTGGTATTTCAGTAAATTTCCTTCTAGGCCTGGATAAAACCAGAACAATTAGGGCTATGGAAAACTGAAAAGTTGTTTCCTGAAAATCTGTGGCCTAAAAATAAAAGGTTCCATTTGTGTTTGCTTTGAGTTTTGGATGAAAGCCCAAAATGATTTTCCTTTTTATTCAAGCTGGTTTATTCATTTCCCCTTCCTATTCCCTCCCAACCTTCTCCTGTGAACCAGTGTGGCCCTCTGGTACCTCTGATGCTAATACAGGTATCTGGCCCCAGGATCCTGCCCAGACCTTCCCCCCATTCTCTGATCTACTTACCATCGCCCGCACTACTCCCCCCACCACCTCAGGAAGACATTCCCTGATATAACCATATGAAATCATTTGGAAGTAAAAGCTCTATACTTTCAAAATATTTTAATTTCAAGAGGAACACTAAAACATTAAGTACAATCAGATGTGGAAAGATTCTCAGCACTTACACAGCCTTCCCTTTCTGTTATTACAGAGAAACTAAAACTTAGAAAAAAGAAGAAGAAAGTTCATCAACCCAGATAACCAGAAGCAATACCATCAGACAGTAAATCAGAAAATGATCTGTGTTTTGTTCCTTATTTTTAAAGTGTAAATTAATTTGTTTGCATGAAACAACTTCTGGATTTTTATGGAATATTTGCTCATAAGAGGAGATGGATTTCTATTATAAGCAAGCCACAGCAAATTTTGTTCTGCTACAATAGCAAACTTCCAAAAACAGCCAAAAATTTATTTTTCCATATTGACAAATTTAAAATATATTTTGTCTTTATTAGTTATCTAATAGCTTCATACTAGCATTTAAAGTTTTTCAAAACTTTGCCTACCCACTTTTCCAATCTTATTATATATTATTCCTCTCCATCCATACTCCAGTGCATTCAAACTGAACTTATCTATGCTCCTTTTAGACGGCATTTCATCTTCCACCTGGAAGCCTTTGCACTGGCCATTTTTCAAGTACCATCTCATATATAAGGCCTTTCCTAAAGCTACCATCTGCTAATGTCTTTCCCTCAAAATCATTCTACATATATTTTGTATATAACAATGTGTGTGTATCAAATACTTTGTATTTTTTTATAAATACAAAGGTAAAAATGAAAACAAAAATCCCTGCCCTCTATGAATTTACAATTAGGGGAGGAGAGACAACATATGTAACTATAACTATATATATGTATATTGTGTTTTATATATGATATTTATATTTGACTGATATCAGCACCATGAATAATTCCTTACCATTAATATTACTTTGTAGCATTGCCTATAAGGACTCTGATATTTCCCTTCAAGTGGGAAATATTGAAACACTATCAGAAAAAAACAGTATGGTCACAGTTCAAAGGAGAATGCAAACCCTGTATAGGATATAATATCCTAGAAACAAGGTTTAAGAATAAGACAACCATTAGGATGATGTAAATATGCAGTAGATGAAACAAGGATCTCTTCCTGATCTCACCAAGGAGGCTAAAGTGTAGCTAATGAACCACTTTCAGATTGTCATAAGAGTTCAATCTAACTTTTCCATTACTGAAGGAACCTAGGACATGGGAGTGGAAGTATAAGAATTTGTTAGCATCTGTCCAGCCCAACATAGATCCATATACTTTATCTGATAGTCATAAGCATTCCTATCCCTTGAAAAGGTGTATCCAAAAGGTAAGTTTACTCTTAACCACAACAGGCAAAAGTTAGCTTTTTCCCTTCTGTTCCTAGTATCTTATTGAAAAAAATCAGTATTTTCTAATCACAGAATAGAAACATTACTAGGATGAGGGAATATTTTTCAATTTGTTAAGACAAAGAAGAGAAGGCCCACATGAAAACAAATTTAAAGTATCTCTCATCTGTGTAGCTATGAAGGGGACAATAATTGCTTTTGGAATTGCATACACTAGTCACTTTTAAAATATAACTTTGATGATTTGGAACTGTGTGTCCAAAGGGCTATCAAACTGTGCATACCTTTTGACCCAGCAGTGTTTCTATTGGGCCTATATCCCAAAGAGATCTTAAAGGAAGGAAAGGGACCCACATGTGCAAGAATGTTTGTGGCAGCCCTTTTTGTAGTGGCTAGAAACTGGAAACTGAATAGATGCCCATCAATTGGAGAGTGGCTGAATAAATTATGGTATATGGATGTTATGGAATATTATTGTTCTGTAAGAAACGACCAGCAGGACAATTTCAGGGAGGCCTGGAGAGACTTGCATGAACTGATGCTGAGTGAAATGAGCAGAACCAGGAGAACATTATATACAGCAACAACAATATTATATGATGATCAATTCTGATGGACATGGCTCTCTTCAACAATGAGATGATTCAAACCAGTTCCAATGATCTTGTGATGAAGAGAGCCATATACACCCAGAGAGAGGACTGTGGGAACTGAGTGTGGATCACAACATTGCATTTTCACTTCTTTTGTTGTTATTTGCTTGCATTTTATTTTCTTTCTCATTTTTCTTCCTTTTTGATCAGATTTTTCTTGTGCAGCAAGATAATTGCATAAATATGTATGCCTATATTCAATTTACATAAATTTTTACCATGTTTAACATATATTGGATTACTTCCCGAATCACGGAAGGGGTGAGGAGAAAAGAGGAAAAAATTGAAACACAATGTTTCGCAAGGGTCAATGTTGAAAAATTAAACTTGCATATGTTTTGAAAATAAAAAACTTCAATTAATAAAAAAATTTAATTTAAAAAATAAATAAAATATAGCTTTGAGTTTTGAAAAAATATATATATCATTATAACAAAGAGAAAGTTACCTATCTTTTCTCTGTGGCTGGCAAGGATTTGCTCACAGCTGGTGATTTCTTTATTCATTAGTCTAAAGAGCCTACATAAAAAGTTGATCTCTGAAATGGAAAAAAAAAAAAA
>JAJPUD010023066.1:0-20502 GCA_023553655.1 Myrmecobius fasciatus | reverse complement strand
TGTGCAAGAATGTTTGTGGCAGCCCTTTTTGTAGTGGCTAGAAACTGGAAACTGAAGGGATGCCCATCAATTGGAGAGTGGCTGAATAAATTATGGTATATGAATGTTATGGAATATTATTGCTCTGTAAGAAACGACCAGCAGGACGATTTCAGAGAGGCCTGGAGGGACTTGCATGAACTGATGCTGAGTGAAAGGAGCAGAACCAGGAGATCATCATACACAGCAACAACAGTATTACATGATGATCAATTCTGATGGACATGGCTCTCTGCAACAAAGAATTGTCCCAAACCAGTTCCAATTGTTCACTGAAGAAAACCATATACACCCAGAGAGAGGGAAATGAAATATGGACCACAACATAACATTTTCACGATCACTATTGACATTTGCTTGCATTGTGTTGCCTTTCTCTGATTCTTTTTTTTTTTCTTGTAGATAGGATTTTTCTTGCATAACTTCTCAAGCATTTCAACATTATTAACATGTAGTGGACTTCCTGCCATCTAGGGGAGGGGAGGGGACTGGGGGTAAAATTGGTAATGGAAAGCTTTGTAAGGATCAATGTTGGGGAACTACCCATACATATGTTATACAAATAAAAAGCTTTAATAAAAAAAGAGATAAGGAAGGAAAGTATATTTTAATAAAGGGTACCATAGATAATGTAGTAATATCAATACTAAATATATATGCACCAAGTGAAATAGCATCCAAATCCCGAGAGGAGAAATTAAGAGGGTTGCAAGAAGAAATAGACAGCCAAACTATACAAGTGGTGGATCTCAAACTTACTCTCTCAGAATTAGAAAAATCAAACCACAAAATGAATAAGAAAGAAACTAGGGAGGTAAATCAATTGTTAGAAAAGTTAGGTATGATAGATCTATGGAGAAAGTTGAATGGAGACAGTAAGGAGTTTATTTTTTCTCAGTGGTCCATAGAACTTATACAAAAATTGACCATGTATTAGTGCATAAAAACCTCAAAATCAAATGCAGAAAGGCAGATATAGTAAATTCATCTTTTTCAGATCATGATGCAATAAAAATCACATGCAATATAAGGCCAGGAGAAAATAAACCAAAAGTTAATTGGAAATTAAATAATCTAACCCTGAAGAATGAATGGGTGAAAGAGCAAATCATAGACACAATCAATTATTTCATCCAGGAGAATGACAACAATGAGACAGCATACCAAAATTTGTGGGATACGGCCAAAGCGGTTATAAGGGGCAATTTTATATCTCTAGATGCTTACTTGCATAAAATAGAGAAAGAAAAGATCAATGAATTGGGCTTATTATTAAAAAAAACTAGAAAAAGAACAAATTAAAAACCCTCAATTAAATACCAAATTGGAAATTCTAAAAATAAAAGGGGAAATTAATAAAATTGAAAATAAGAAAACTATTGAATTAATAAACAAAACTAAGAGTTGGTTTTACAAAAAAAAACAACAAAATAGATAAGCCTTTAGTTAATTTGATAAGAAAAAGGAAAGAGGAAAATCAAATTGTTAGTCGCAAAAATGATAAGGGAGAACTTTCCTCCAATGAAGAGGAAATTAAAGCAATACTTAGGAGTTACTTTGCCCAACTTTATGCCAGTAAGTTTGATAATCTAAATGAAATGGAGGAATATCTACAAAAATATAGATTGCCCAGGTTAACAGAAGAGGAAATAAATTATATAAATAGCCCCATATTAGAAAAAGAAATAGAACAAGCTATTAACCAACTCCCTAAGAAAAAATCTCCAGAGCCAGATGGATTTACATGTGAATTCTACCAAACATTCAAAGAACAATTAATTCCAATACTATACAAACTATTTGAGAAAATAGGAACAGAACGTATACTACCAAACTCCTTCTATGTTACAGATATGGTGCTGATAGCTAAACCAGCTAGGGTGAAAACAGAGAAAAAAAACTGTAGACCCATTTCCCTAATGAATATTGATGCAAAAATTTTAAATAAGATTTTAGCAACGAGATTACAGAAAGTTACCTCCAGGATAATACATCTTAACCAAGTAGGATTTATACCAGGAATGCAGGGCTGGTTCAATATCAGGAAAACTATCAGAATAATCAATTATATTAATAACCAAACTAACAAAAACCATATGATTATCTCCATAGATGCAGAAAAAGCATTTGATAAAATCCAACACCTATTCCTATTAAAAACACTAGAGAGTATAGGAATAAATGGGCTTTTCCTTAAAATGATTAGTAGCATCTACTTAAAACCATCAGCAAGCAACATATGTAATGGAGACAAACTAGAACCATTCCCAGTAAGATCAAGAGTGAAACAAGGCTGCCCACTGTCACCATTACTATTTAATATTGTATTAGAAATGTTAGCTTTGGCAATAAGAGAAGAAAAAGAGATAAAATGAATTAGAGTAGGTAATGAAGAAACCAAATTATCACTCTTTGAAGATGACATGATGGTATACTTAGAGAACCCTAGAGACTCAACTAAAAAAACGACTAGAAACAATTCACAACTTTAGTAAAGTTGCAGGATTCAAAATAAATCCACATAAATCATCAGCATTTTTATATATTACCAAGAAAGTTCAGCAGCAAGGGATACAAAAAGAAATTCCATTCCAAATAACTGATGATAGCATAAAATATTTGGGAATCTATCTGCCAAGAAAATGTCAGAAACAAAAGAACTATACTACAAAACACTTTCCACACAAATAAAATCAGACCTAGTCAAGTGGAAAAACATTAAGTGCTCATGGGTAGGCCAAGCGAATATAATAAAAATGACAATACTACCCACACTAATTTACTTATTTAGCACCATACCAATTAAACTCCCAAGAAATTATTTTACAGATCTAGAAAAAATAGTAGCAAAGTTCATTTGGAAGAACAAAAGGTCAAGAATTTCAAGGGAATTAATGAAAAAAAAAAGACAGATGAAGGTTGCCTTGCTGTACTAGATGTAAAACTATATTATAAAGCAGCGGTCATCAAAACCATTTGGTACTGGCTGAGAAATAGAGCAGTCGATCAGTGCCATAGGATAGGATATCAGGACAAGCTAGGTAATAACATTAGTAATTTAGTGTTTGATCAACCCAAGGACCCCAACTTTTGGGATAAGTACTCACTATTTGGCAAAACCTGCTGGGAAAATTGTAAACTAGTGTGGAAGAAATTAAGGCTGGAACCACACCTAACACTGCATACCAAGATAAGATCTAAATGGGTTCATGATCTAGATATAAAGAGTGATATTATAACCAAATTAGAGGAACATAGGATAGTTTACCTCTCAGACATGTGGAGATGGAATAAATTTATGTCCAAAGAAGATCTGGAATGATTAATTGAACACCAGATAGATAATTTTGATTATATTAAGTTAAAAATTTTCTGTACAAACAAAACTAATGCAGACAAGATTAGGAGGGAAGCATCAAATTGGGAAATCATCTTTACATTTAAGGGTTCTGATAAAGGCCTCATTTCTTTTTTTATTTTTAAAAGCTTTTTTTTTTTCAAAACATATGTATAGATAGTTTTCAACATTCATCCAAAGTTTTTTTCTCCCTCCCTTCCCTCAACCCCTCTCCTAGATGGCAAGTAATCCAATATATGTTTAACATATATCTATACATATTTCCACAGCTATGATGTTACACAAGAAAAATCAGATGAAAAAGGAAAAAATGAAAAAGAAAACAAGATGCAAGCAGACAATAACAACAAAAATGAAAATACTATGTTGGGATTCACACTCAGTCCTCATAGTTTTCTCTCTGGGTGCAATTGGTTCTCTGCATAACAAGTCTTGTGGAAGTAGCCTGAATCACCTTACTGTGAAAAAGAGCCACATCCATCAGAAATGATCATTGCATAATCTTTTTTTGGGGGGGGGCAGAAAGGAAAATTTATTTTTTTTATTTTTTAAAATTTTTTTTATTAAAGCTTCTTATTTGTATAACATATGTATGGGTAATTCCCCAGCATTGATCTTTACAAAGCTTTCCATTACAAATTTTACCCCCAGTCCTCTCCCCTCCCCTAGATGGCAGGAAGTCCACTACATGTTAATAATGTTGAATTACTTGACAAGTTATGGAAGAAAAATCCTATCTACAAGAAAAAAAAGAAAATCAGAGAAAGGCAACACAATGCAAGCAAATATCAATATAGATCATGAATATGCTATGTTGTGGTCCATATTTCATATCCCTCTCTCTGGGTGTATATGGTTTTCTTCAGTGAACAACTGGAACTGGTTTGAGACAATTTTTTGTTGCAGAGATCCATGTCCATCAGAATTGATCATCATGTAATACTGTTGTTGCTGTGTGTGGTGATCTCCTGGTTCTGCTCGTTTCACTCAGCATCAGTTCATGGAAGTCTCTCCAGGCCTCTCTGAAATCGTCCTGCTGGTCGTTTCTTACAGAGCAATAATATTCCATAACATTCATATACCATAATTTATTCAGCCACTCTCCAATTGATGGGCATCCCTTCAGTTTCCAGTTTCTAGCCACTACAAAAAGGGCTGCCACAAACATTCTTGCACATGTGGGGCCCTTTCCCTCTTCTAAGATCTCTTTGGGATATAGGCCCAGTAGAAACACTGCTGGGTCAAAGGGTATGAACAGTTTGATAGCTTTTTGAGCATAGCTCCAAATTGCTCTCCAGAATGGTTGGATCCGTTCACAGTTCCACCAACAATGTATTAGTGTCCCAGTTTTCCCACATCCCCTCCAACATTCATCGTTATCTTTTCCTGTCATTTTAGCCAATCTGACAGATGTGTAGTGGTATCTCAGAGTTGTCTTAATTTGCATTTTATCAGAACCTTTATCCGAACCATTAAATGTAAAGATGATTTCCCAATTTGATGCTTCCCTCCCAATCTTGTCTGCATTAGTTTTATTTGTACAGAAACTTTTTAACTTAATATAATCAAAATGATCTATCTGGTGTTCAATTAGGAGGTCCAGATCTTCTTTGGACATAAATTTATTCCTTCTCCACAGATCTGAGAGGTAAACTATATTACGTTCCTCTAACTTGTTTACAAAATCACTCTTTATATCCAGATCATAAACCCATTTAGATCTTATTTTGGTATGTGGTGTTAGGTATGGGTCAAGCCTAAAGGCCTCATTTCTAAAATATATAGAGAATTGTCCCATATTTATTAGAATTCAAGCCACTCTTCAATAGATAAATGGTCAAGGGATATGAACACAATTTTCAGATGATGAAATTAAAACCATCTCTAGTCATATGAAAAGTTGCTCCAAATCGCTATTGATCAGAGAAATGCAAATTAAGACAACTCTGAGGTACCACTACACACCTGTCAGATTCGCTAAAATGACAGGAAAAGATAAAGATGAATGTTGGAGGGAATGTGGGAAGACTGGGACACTGATGCATTATTGGTGGAGCTGTGAACGGATCCAGCCAGTCTGGAGAGCAATTTGGAGCTATGCTCAAAAAGTTATCAAACTATGCATACCCTTTCACCTAGAAGTATTTCTATTGGGCTTATATTCCCAAAGAAATCATAAAATAAGGAAAGGGCCCCACATATGCAAGAATGTTTGTGGCAGCTCTTTTTGTAGTGGCTAGAAAGTGGAAACTGAATGGATGCCCATCAATTGGAGAGTGGCTGAAAGTTGCTGAATAAATTATGGTATATTAATGTTATGGAATATTATTGCTGTGTAAGAAATGACCAGCAGGTCGATTTCAGAGAGGCCTGGAGAGACTTGCATGAACTGATGTTCAGTGAAGTGAGCAGAACCAGGAGATCATTATTCACGGCAACAACAATACTATATGAGGATCAGTTCTAATGGACATGACTCTCTTCAACAATGAAATGCTTCAAACCAGTTTCAATTGTTCGGTGAAGAGAGTCATATACACCCAGAGAGAGGGATGTGAAATGTGGACCACAACATAACATTTCCATGTTTTCTATTGAGGTTTGCTTGCATTGTATTTCCTTTATCAGATTATTCTTTCTTGTAGATACGATTTCTCCTGCACAAAAAAATGATGCAATAACTATACATATATTCAATTTCTTCAGTATTCTAACATAATTATCATGTAGTGGATATCCTGCCATCTAGGGGAGGTGTGGGGAGTAGGGGGGGAAATTTGTAACAGAAAGCTTTGTAAGGGTTAATGTTTAGGAATTACACATACATATGTTTTGCAAATAAAAAGTATTAATAAATAATTATAAAAAAAGAAAAAGAAAATAGGGAAAGAAGGTATATTACCAAATTCCTTCTATGAGACCGATATGGTGCTGATAGCTAAACCAGGTAGGGTGAAAACACAGAAAGAAAACTATAGACTAATTTCCCTAATGGATATTGATGCAAAATTTTAAAATAAGATATTAGCAATGAGATTACAGAAAGTCATCCCCAGGATAGTACGCTATGACCAAGCAGGATTTATACCAGGAATGCAGGGCTGGTTCAATATTAGGGAAACTATCAGAATAATTAATTATATTAATGACCAAACTAACAAAAACCATATGATTATCTCCATAGATGCAGAAAAAGCATTTGATAAAATCCAACAGCCATTCCTGTTAAAAAGACTAGAGAGTTTAGGAATAAATGGGCTTTTCCTTAAAATGATTAGTAGCATCTACTTCAAACCATCAGCAAGCATCATATGTAATGGAGACAAACAAGAACCATTCCCAATAAGAGCAGGAGTGAAATAAGGCTGCCCACTGTCACCATTACTATTTAATATTGTATTAGAAATGTTAGTTTTGCCAATAAGAGAAGAAAAAGAGATAAAAGGATTTAGAGTAGGTAATGAAGAAACCAAATTATCACTCTTTGAAGATGACATGATGGTATACTTAGAGAACCCTAGAGACTCAACTAAAAACTGCCAGAAACAATTCACAACTTTAGTAAAGTTGCAGGATTCAAAATAAATCCACATAAATAATCAGTATTTTTATATATTACCAAGAAAGTTCAGCAGCAAGGGATACAAAAAGAAATTCCATTCCAAATAACGGATGATAGTATAAAATATTTGGGAATATATATGCCAAGGAAAAGTCAGAAACTATATGAACTAAACTACAAAACACTTTCCACACAAATAAAATCAGACCTAGTCAAGTGGAAAAACATTAAGTGCTCATGGGTAGGCCGAGCAAATATAATAAAAATGATAATACTACCCAAACTAATTTACTTATTTAGTGCCATACCAATCAAACTCCCAAGAAATTATTTTACAGATCTAGAAAAAATAGTAGCAAAGTTCATTTGGAAGAACAAAAGGTCAAGAATTTCAAGGGAATTAATGAAAAAAAAGGCAGATGAAGGTGGCCTCGCTGTGCCAGATCTAAAACTATATTATAAAGCAGTGGTCATTAAAACCATTTGGTAATGGCTGAGAAATAGAGCAGTCAATCAGTGGCATAGGATAGGATATCAGGACAATCTCGGCAATAACTTTAGCAATTTAGTGTTTGATAAACACAATGACCCCAGCTTTTGGGATAAGTACTCACTATTTGGCAAAAACTTTTGGGAAGATTGTAAACTAGTGTGGAAGAAATTAGTGTTTGACCCACACCTAACACCACATACCAAGAAAAGATCTAAATGCATTCATGATCTAGATATAAAGAGTGATATTGTAAGCAAATTAGAGGAACATAGTATAGTTTACCTCTCAGACCTGTGGAGATGGAATCAATTTATGTCCAAAGAAGATCTGGAACTCTTCATTGAATACCAGATGGATAATTTTGATTATATTAAGTTAAAAATTTTCTGTACAAACAAAACTAATGCAGACAAGATTAGGAGGGAAGCATCAAATTGGAAAATCATCTTTACATTTAATGGTGCTGATAAAGGCCTCATTTCTAAAATATATAGAGAATTGTCTCATATTTATTAGAATTCAAGCTACTCTTCAATAGATAAATGGTCAAGGGATATGAACAGACAATTTTCAGATGATGAAATTAAAACCATCTCTAGTCCTATGAAAAGTTGCTCCAAATCACTATTGATCAGAGAAATGCAAATTAAGACAACTCTGAGGTATCACTACACGCCTGTCAGATTGACTAAAATGACAGGAAAAGATAAAGATGAATGTTGGAGGGGATGTGGGAAGACTGGGACACTGATGCATTGTTGGTAGAGCTGCGAACGGATACAACCATTCTGGAGAGTAATTTGGAGCTATGCTCAAAAAGTTATCAAACTGTGCATACCCTTTGACCCAGCAGTGTTTCTATTGGGCTTATATCCCAAAGAGATCTTAGAGGAGGGAAAGGGACCCACCTGTGCAAGAATGTTTGTGGCAGCCCTTTTTATAGTGGCTAGAAACTGGAAACTGAATAGATGCCCATCAATTGGACAGTGGCTGAATAAGTTGTGGTATATGAATGTTATGGAATAATATTGCTCTGTAAGAAATGACCAGCAGGACGATTTCAGAGAGGCCTGGAGAGACTTCCATGAACTGATGCTGAGTGAAACGAGCAGAACCAGGAGATCATCATACACAGCAACAACAATATTATATGATGATCAATTCTGATGGACATGGCTCTCTGCAACAAAGAATTGTTTCAAACCAGTTCCAATTTTTCAGTGAAGAAAACCATATACACCCAGAGAGAGGTATATGAAATGTGGACCACAACATAACATTTTCATGCTCTCTATTGATGTTTGCTTGTATTTTGTTTCCTTTCTCTGATTTTCTTTTTTTTTTTTTCTTGTAGATAGGATTTTTCTTGCACAACTTGTCAAGTATTTTAACATTATTAACATGTAGTGGACTTTCTGCCATCTAGGGGAGGGAAAGGGACTGGGGGTAAAATTTGTAACAGAAAGCTTTGTATAGATCAATGCTGAGGAAATACCCATACATATGTGATACAAATAAAAATCTTTAATAAAAAATAATTAAACTAAAATTTTCATCTAAAAAAAGTAATATATCCTAGAATGAATAATGTAAGGTTTCTCTCATGATAGTTATATTGAAGAATGAATGGATAAAAAAAATCATTTTTAATTTCTTAACACATACAAAGTACTGTACTAAGGGGAGATACAAACAAAAAAAAACTGGAGATAGTCTCTCTTGTAAAGTAACTCACATTCTAATTTGAGAAGACAGTAATTATTTTCAGCAGAATTCAGATGCAAGACAAATGGAAAGGCTTTTTATGGGGCAGTCACTAGTAATATTTGCTCCATCCAGTATTTTCTCACTGCAAATAAAAAGCTTTAATTAAAAACAAAAAACAAAATTTCTCAATATTTTCTTTTATTAATTACTTAAATTAATTAATTTATTTAAAACTTAATTACAAAAGAAAAAAGGAAAAATTATCATGTGCATAGCAGAATATGAGAGTATTCAAAATATGAATCCTGAAATTTCCATTTCAAGAAAGTCTATATAATAAATACTACATAATGTGTTAAAATATCCATTTTTTTCACTTCCTTGTAAATTTTTTTTTATTTTCTGCTATGTACTTTTACTTTATTCTTTTCTCTCCCCTTCTCTACCATCTTTCCTAAATCATTATGATCAAGTGCAGACATTATATATACACATATACCTTCACATACATTTACATAAAGCCATACAAATTTATTTGTCCTCTTCCTCTGAAGGTGGACAACATCATCCTCTCTAAGTCTAAGTCTTTGCATATTTTTTTCTAAATCCACTAACAACATTTCCTACATCACAACAATATTTCAGTCTTATCCTACCTATTTTAAATAGCTTAAAACTATATTGATTACTATGTCATATAATGTAGTTTCTCTGTTTTTCTCTTTAGGTTAAATTTATTTTAGCTTTAACTTTGAGAGAGATCAGTGATTACTACTCCTACTTTTTTTTTTCCCTTATAATTTCTAATCCTGATCATGATTATGTTTGTGTGTACCTCTTGTTTCCACCTATCCTTCTGACTTCTCTGCTTTACTTCTACCTGTTAATTTATCTTCTTGTTACTTAAAGTGCTTTTACTTGCTATAACTTGCTACTACACCCCTCTCCAAGTATCCTTCCATTATCCTTTCCTCTCAACCCCCCCCAATTTTTATCCCATTCCTGATAAACTCTCATATAACCTGCCTTATCCTATTCCCTTTCCTTCTTATTTCTTTATAAATTTAGAAGTCTTTTATACCCTTCTAGATATACATGCACTGTTCCCTCTTTAACCCATTCCCAATAAGAGTAGAGTTCCAGAACTACCAGCCCTCCTCTCCCATCTAATTCTTCTGGGTCTTTCTTCCTCTAGTACCTCATTTGTATGATATAACACTCTTTTTACCTTTTCCTACACTGTTTAGCTTTTTAGAAGCACATCATACTCAACTCTATCCCAACTTTCTTGACTTCTCCAAATTTTAACAATACTCTTTCTCCTTTTTGATTTTCCTTGGAAAATAACCTAAGTGGGACTTGTTACATTTAGAATTATTCCAAATATTGCTGTTACGATAAGCTAGATATTTGTTATATAATGAGAATGAAATCACACATATTACTATGTCAACTCATATCAAATAGTGTCCTTCTGTCTGAAGTAATAGGATTGTAATATTGAAAAGGCTGCCAAGGGGGCAACTAGTCTAGGCCCTCTTCCTTAGACCTAAAGACATAAGATTCTGTAAACAGAAGCAACATGGTATAGAGGAAAGAGAACTGGATTCAAAGTGAGGAGCCCTGTGTTTTCTATTCTCAATTCTAATACTTTTAAAATTGCATAACCATAATTAATTTGCATAATCTTTTTGAGGCTCATTCTCCCTTTTTTATAAAATCACTCTAGGATGTAATTCATAGTCTTGTTGTGAAGAAAATTTGAAAATTGTGAAGCATGATAAAAATGTGAACTACTTTTGTTATAACTCATTATAGGAAATAACACTATCCAGTTTTAAAAATGTATCAAATGATGAAATATTTCCATAGATTTTCTTTCAAGTTTTGTTCTAATGGTTAAATATCCTTACAATCCCCCAATGACTTTTTATGACTCTGGTTCCAAGTTAGGCTCATTTCCCAATATTCCATTTTTTCTAAATTTGGAGAACTGTTATAAGGCTTTCTAAGTCTTCATAGGCTTAATGATATTAATGAAGTCACTATTTAGCCATCTCTTTTCCAAGGTGAATGACCTACCTTCTTTTAATTTTCTGCATAAGATCCATTTTCCAGTTTTTAAATTCAGGTTGTCACTTTTTTTTGTATTTCCTACAGTTTTCTTGCATTCTTTGTAAAATATGGAAAATGCCTGAATGGATTCAGCAGTTTTCTGCTTCATGGAAATCAAGTGATTAGTGGACTCTTTTTCTTTTTTTTAAATCTATATGTGAATAATTGAAGCATACAAGTTGAAAACTGAACACATTTTTTAAAAGGGGTAAATGTTATCTTATAATAGGGAAATTAAAATTTTTCCTGTCTTACAGATCATTATTTCAAAAGCATGGATAGATCACATTCATTACTTTAAATTTTTCCTTTAGTTTGATTATCCAAGTCATTGTTTTTATTTTTTTCCCCAGCACATTATACCAAATGTCCAACAAGACCTCTTTTGTTTGGATTCATTTCCATTTTTTAAAAGCCTAAAAGGAAATAATATTGACTTCAACTCTATTCCTGTGGCAAGCTTTCTCATGAGTATTTTTCTTATAATTCAGTGAAGAAACTGCATTTGGAGTTGGAGGATCTAGCATGGACCTCTAGCCTCTATGACATATTCCAATAATTTCCTGGCTCTGGACTTTAGTTTCTCCATCATTAAAGGGGCAATTTGGGCATCATGATCTCTCAAAATGTTAAAAAAGTAAATTCATTGCAATTTCCTCCAAATTCATCTCTTGTACAAAGAATTTTATTTATGATTTTGGCACCTATATCAGTATGCAATTTTATAGTTAACTTTTCTTCTTTTCTCTTTCTCATTTTTATTATAAGTTGCCAAGCCTACATCCATATCATCTTGTCCCCTTCTTTTCCCCTACACATCCTTTACACTCATCTAGATATTTATTATCTGTCATCTAAATCATTACAATATCTTCCTATTTAATCTGTTTTTATTTTGCTCCTCCCTAATCCATTCTCCACATAGGTATCAAATAAATATTACTAAAACCATTTATAATCATGTATTTCTTACCTCCACATCTTAATGGCTGCTTATAGCCTTTAGAATGAAATAAAACTCCTAGCCTAGCCATTTAAAGCTATTCTCAATATTGTTTCCACATGTTTTAGGCCAATTTTAATATTCCACTATTAATTATTCTCCCCTCTAGTTTATCAGGCTTGTTACGTATACCCTATACCCACCATTCCATCCCTTATTTTAACTTCCTTGTTCAATCTTTTAAACCAAGAATACATTCCTTCTTCACTAATGCCTAGATTACTAATTTAATGTCATTTAAAGCACTTTTAAAATAAGTTAGTTTTCACCTTCTACATGAGATCTTTGCTGATATCTAAAGCAGCAAGACATCCTGAGGGAGAAACAGAAGGTGGTTTGAGGCAAATCCAACCATTACCACTTCAACCACCAATTCCCTTCACATTCTCATTGAGAGAGTCTAGAACTCTAAACTCAGGGTCCAGTAACTTCTACCCCCAACACTAGCTCTGCATTTAGTCTGACCTCTTTACCATGACTGAGGGTAGCAAGACCTATAGAGAATACTTTATTTTCATCACCATCATCACCAACAAAAACTAAGTAAATATTCTTAAGACTTCCAAAAATAATAGTGCTCTTCCCAACATCTCCAGTACAGTTTCCAGCTTAGCCCATGAAGACATCATCAAGGAACCAACTTCGTTGGAGATGCTACTTGGTAAATCTTTTTTTTTTTTCAGGAGCTGAAACCAGCACCTTCTCAACTACTGTAACCACCAAAGTCCTAGAAATATGTGTCTTTTATACTAAAGTTCTTGTAAGTATTCAATGGTTCAACATCAGAAAAAGATATGATTTTATCAGAGAAAATATCATTAAAGAGGAGGAAATACTATCTGTTTTCATGCTACTCTATAAAGACCATGGAAGCTTTCCATTTGAATTGCATCTAAAACTTCTTATATGTTTTATCTTCCATGTTAGAATGATATCTCTTAAGGAGCAATGAATATCTCCTTTCTATATTCCTATAGCTAGCATAGTGCTTTGCACATAAGTGTCATTCATTCATTCTCCTCCAGTTGTTTGTGGACTCTATCTTTCTTTCTCTCTCCTCTCCCATTCCTCTTCTTTCTCTCTCCATATTGTTTACATATAATTTAAATTGACTTACTCATATATTTTGGGTTTCTCTAGTATAAACACAGGAGAATTTAATATTTATTGACTTGAATTGAGCATGATATTGCTAGCTCCACATCATCTTTTCTATGAGCCTTTACAATTTTTTTTTTTTGCAAAACATATGTATGAGTAATTCTTCAACATTAACCCTTACAAAGCTTTCTGTTACAAAATTTCCCCCCCCTACTCCCCACCCCTCCCCTAGATGGCAGGATATGCACTACATGTTAATTATGTTAAAGAGCCTTTACAATCTTGAGGCAGATAATACATCTAAACAAGAGGGGCACAAAGTTGAATAAAAATTCGACTGCACATGGCTACACCCAGAGCTTGTACCCTTGAAAACAAAACAAAGTGCCAAAGTCATACCATACGTGATTAAGTAATTGAAAAAATTTAAGCATGAAGTGAACTACCCAACAAGCAAAGAACATTTTAGGAGTACAGAACCAGAGTAAGTACATAATTAAGGATTATTGAAGAGACTAACCATAGATATTGTATACACAGGATTATTTATAGAGGAAGTAGGACTTCAAGAATTATTTAAATATTTATTATACCACATAATTTTCATAACAATCTTGAGTTATGGAATTATTATTTCCACATTACAACTGAGGAAACTGAGACATATAGAGGTTAATTTAATTTACCCAGAGTTGCACAGCTAATAAGTGTCTAAGACTTAATTTTGAACGTGGAACTTCCTACCTTTATATCTAATGTTGTATCCATTTTACCACTTAGCTATCTATTAGCTACCAATAAGTGAGTATATTTGGCCTTAACATGAAAACGTTAAGTGTGTACATGTATATGTGTATATGGTTTTCATATAAGAGTTCCTGCACATATATGGATAGAAAAAAATTAATTTCTTAATACATACAAACATATATAATATGCATATATAATATAATGTGCATGTATCTGTACTCATATAAGTTCATGTACATATGCACAGACATATCTACATCTACATATATCTGTTTATATGTATTCTGCATAGAGATATTGCACCCATGATACAAATGAGATCACCAAATGAGAACAAATAAGGAAAGAAGGGAAGAGAGTCTGGGAAGGAGCATCAAGGATATGATGTACAACATGATGTTTCAAAGGAAACTTAAGGAAAATAGAAAAAGAGAGGACAGGATAGACAGTATAGACTGGTTGATAGTGGTTAAGAAATAAAAAAAATGAGAATTGAGAAGAAATCATCAAATTTGGCAATTAAAAATCATTGCTAAGTTTTCAGAGAACAGTTTCAACTAAGTGATGAGGTCAGAAACTATATGGTAAAGGATTTTTAGATGAAGGAGAAGAAGCAATGACATCAACAATTATAGATATCTTTATCCCTAGAAAAATGGCTCAGAGACATAGGAGAGAGGTAGAATGATAGACTGAAGTGATGGCAGAGTCTAATGATGGTATTTTTCTTTATCTTTTTTTAAGAATGGAAGAGACTGGTATATGGCCAAAATGAAATAACTACTAGACAAAAGAGAGTAAAGAGAAGTAGGTGATGAGAGACAATATTCTGAGGTAGATGAGACAGAATTGTATTTTATGTATGTATAGAAGAATTGGTCTAAAATGAAGAGGAAGGTGATCAGTCCTTTATTCTACTAATATCAGTCTCAACAGGATGGTTGGTGGCTGTCTGGCCTATTGAAAATGGACAGCTCATCCAGTCAATTATATGGACAATATAGTATTGTGTAATAACACTATGTTGAAATGAGTAGAGATTTAAGATTGGCAGACCATAAACCTACCATAGTGGTTCTGGAAGAATACAACAGTGAATAAGATATAGTTGTTTTTTTTTTTTTTCCTTTGGTGAACTTAAAATATAATTGAGTTGATAAGGCAAGCAAAAAGATAATTATAATGCAAAGAATAGAAAAAAAGATAAGTGTATATGTGTTTGTAGGGTGGGTGGTGGTAAAAATTAGGAAAAAGCCTGAGTTAATGTATTAAGGTAGAAAAGCAAAAGCATGCTTGGGATACAATGCATATTTGAATTTGACTCGGTTGCAGTATATATGACTGTTTAGATAAGGCTAGAAAAGTAAAATTGAGTTACATTTTTGTAGGGTCTTAACTGTTAGACTAAAGAGTTTGGATTTCATTTGATAACCAAAGGGATGTTACCACAAGATTCTTGAGCATTGCAACACTTGATTAGACATTTGTTCATGCTCCTGAAATATCCTTATCTTTTCTCTGCTCCCTTTATTTTCTTTACTTCTTTCATTACTCAATGGTCCCTTGTGAAATTTTTCGTTATAAATGCAGTAACTTTTTCTCATCTCCCATAACTTTTTTTTCTAGTAAATGTATTTATTTTAATACACATTACTTTATGAATTATGTTGAAAGAGAAAAATCAAAGCAAAAGGGAAAAACCATGGGAAAAATAAAGAAACAGAAAAAAGAAGTGAGCATAGCATATGTTTATTTATATTCAATCTCCTTTGTTCTTTTTCTGGATGAAGAAGTCATTTTCTGTCCAAAGTCTATTGGGATTATGTTAGACCACTGGACCACTAAGAAGAACCAAATCTTTCATAGTTGATCATCATACATTATTGTGTACAATGCATTGCTGGTTCTACTTGTTTCACTCAGCATCAGTTTATGTAAATCTTTCCAGGCTTTTTAAAAATTAGCTTGTTCATCATTTTTATAGAACAATAATATTCCATTATCTTCCTATGGCACAATTTGTTTAGCCATCCCCCAATTCATGAGCATGTACTCATTTTTCAATTCTTTGCTATCACAAAAAAAGCGGCTACAAACCTTTTTGCACATGTGGATCCTTTTCCCTCCTTTAAGATTTCCTTGGAATACAGACCCAGCAATGGCACTGCTGGGTCAAAGGGGTATGCACAGTTTTACAGCCCTATGAGCATAGTTCCAAATTGCTCTCCAAAATTTTTTCACAATTCCACCAATAATGCATTCATGTCCCAGTTTTCTCACATCCCCTCCAATATTTATCATTATCTTTTCCTGTCATTTTAGCCAATGTCATATCCTATAACTCTTAAGCTCTGTTATATTGTTAGATTTTGTAGCTCTATATGGTTTATCACTAAATCATCTTTTTTGTATTGTATTGTTTTGCTGGTTCATGAATATAAGACATGTATATCTGCTAAAATAAAAAATTGTAAAGTTATCTAAGGTGGATACCAATTCCATTCATTCTTTGGTATCTATCACTATACCTAACCTAGTACTAGGTACTTAGTAGGTATGTAGTGATTACTTATCATTGCTAATTGAAAAATATTTGAGATGGTAAGACAGAGACAAGCAGAATTTCAGGTCTAGAGTGTAATGTCAATTAGGGAAGTAGTGTCCAGATCCTTTATGAGAAATTTTTGAGTGAAAGCTTGAACTTTAAAACTTTCACATAAGGAACATTATGTGAAAAGGCATAAAATGAAAGTGCCACCCAATTATATTAACATGTATTCTTTAGTCAAGGATGTGTTTATTTTGGATATGTAACACAAGGTTCTTGCCAAAAGGAAATAGGTTTCGACCTTTGGACTTAGTAGCTATCAGGGTGGAGAAGATAGCATTGGTGGCAAGTTACATGTGATAAGAAAATTAAAAGTTTTCTAAATATCACACACTTGAACAGTTGAATGAATTGGACAATATTTAATTTTCAAAAACAGATTTTTAGGAGTTATGCTCACTGCCTTTAAGAAGGTCTTTGATATGAAAATATGAGTAGAATTATTCTGTGAAGATCCAAAAGGGAAATTGATGAATGTTACAAGCATTTAAGTTTGGGTTCAATGGAAAAAAGGACTTGACCATGACTAGAGTTATTGTGTGTGTTAGAGAGAGAGAAAGACAGAGAGAGAGAGAGACAGAAAGACAGAGACAGAGAGAGAGAGAGACAGAGAAGAGAGAGACAGAGACAGAGCCAGAGGCAGAGCCAGAGAGAAGTAATAGTAGTAGTAGTGGTGGTAATAATAGAAAGAGATGGAGGCAAAGACAAAGACAGAGAAGGTAGAGTTGCATAGTTTCAAAGATATATTCTAATTCTGTGATTCTTTTACTTAATGTGTGTTTCTGAAAATAGTTTTTTTCCCTTCTAAAATATTACTACCAGATTTCCATTTAAAAGTTATATTCACATAGTTGTAGCATATGACTGTGATAGAATAATATTGTGATATAAGAAATGACAAGCAGGATGCTTTCCAAAAAATTTGGAAAGATTTATATAAACTGATGTAAAAGGAACAGAACCAGGAGAGATATACATAACAGCAATATTGTATAATGATCAGCTGTAAATGACTTAGCTATTCTCAGAAATACAATGATCTAAGACAATTCCAAAAGACTTAAAATGAAAAATGCTATCCACCTCCAAAGACAGACCCAATGAAGAATGAATTCAGATTAAAATTATATTTTTTACTTACTTTTCTTTTCTTTTCTTTTCCTTTTTTTTGCTCTGTGTTTTCTTTCACAACACTACCTATATGGAAATAGGTTTTGCATGATTGCACATATATAATGTATATCAAATTGCTTTTTTTCTCAATGTGGAACAGGGACGAGAGAAAATGAAACTCCATTTTTTAAAAAAAGTTAAAATATTTCCATGTAATTGGAGAAATAAAATATTTCTTAAATTATGTGACTATGTTTCTATCTATATACACTAACCATCTATACATAATAATGTCAAAGATATTCAAATGCATGTTTCTTGGTTGATTTGCATCTTCCCAGTTAAGTAAAGCATTTTTAAAAAATTACTTTGCTGCCTTTAATGAAATGCTGATGATTTATATATTGGAGATATAGGATATTCGTTGTATAAAACTGGAGAACAGACAAGTTGTGCATTTCTATATACTTCAATCCTACAATATTTTAAGAAACTGTAATTTTATTCTTTTGGCATTTCCCTCCATTTACTTATGTTATCACATTTCTCTAACTCAATAAATGGTGGACATGATTTGCTGTGTTATTATTTGTAATACATAATTGACAAATTTTTTAAAAACTTTGTCATAACTGATCAGAGAAATGCAAATTAAGATAGGTCTGAGTTACCACTACACACCTCTCAGATTGGCTAAGATGACAGGAAAAGATAATAAAGAGTCTTGGAGGGGATGTAGGAAAACTGAGTCACTAATGCATTGTTGGTGGAGTTATGGACTGATTCAACAATTCTGGAGAGCAATTTGGAACTATACCCAAAGGATTCTCAAATTGTGCATACCCTTTGATCCAGCAATGTTTCTACTGGGCTTATATCCCAAAGAGATCTTAAAGGAGGAAGAGGGACCTACGTGCAAAAATGTTTGTGGCATGACTTCTTGTAGTGGCAAGAAACTGGAAATAGAGTGGATGTTCATCAGCTGGAAAATGGCTGAATAAATTATGGTATGTGAATGTTATGGAATATTATTGTTCTACAAGAAATGATCAGCAAGATGATTTCAGGGAGATTTGGAGAGACTTATATGAACTGATAATAAGTGAAGTGAGCAGAAACAGGAGATCATTGTATATGGCCACAGCAAGATTATGTGATGATCAATCCTGATGTATGTGACTCTTTTCAATAATGAAGTGATTCAGGTTAGTTTCAATGATCTTGTGATGAAGAAAGCCATCTTCATCCAAAAAGAGGCCTGTGGCAACTGAGTGTGGATCATGATATAGTATTTTTTGTTGTTGTTTTCTTGCCTTTTTTCTCAATTTTTTCCCTTTTTGTACTGATTTTTCTTGTGCAGCACGATAAATGTGGAAATATGTGTAGAATAATTGGACATGTTTAACATATATTAGATTGCTTGCCATCTGGGGGAGGGAGTGGGGAGAAGAGGGAGGGAAATTTGGAACACAAGATTTTGTAAGGGTTAGTGGTGAAACATTGTCCGTCCATATGTTTTGAAAATAAAAAGCTTTAATAATAATAAAAAAAAGCTTTAGGATTCTCCCTAATGCCAAAAATTAAATTACATCAGATACTGAGGGAAACAAGCAGAACCAGGAATATATTATATACAGTAATAGCAAGATTTTGTGATGTTCATCTATGAAAGACTTGGTTCTTCTCAGCAGATCAGTGATCCAAGGCAATTGCAATAAATTTTGGATAGAAAATAGAAAATGTCATTGGCATCCAGATAGAGAACTAATGGATGTTTAATGTAAATCAATACAAATTCACTTTTTTCTAGTTTTTATTTTCCCTCTGGAGATTTTTCCTGATTTTTGTTCTGATTTTTCTTTCCCCACATGATTCATAAAGAAATATGTATTAAAAAAGTTAATGTACATGTATTACAGAAAAATAAACAAAATACACCATCTAAAATTAATTAAATAAATTATATGTCTTGTCTTAATCTGTACTTATATGTTCTTTCTACAAAATACAAAAGCAAGTAACATTTTAATATAATGAATTGCTTTCCAGTAATGTTTCCTAAATACTCCAATGAGGTCCTCCTTCATTGTTTCACCATGGCATAGAAGTGACTCTGGCTTCTCAAAGCCTAAGCAATCAAATACAAGCTTTCACAGGTTTTGAAAAATTGAAAAAAAAACATCAAGCACGTGCCTGGCAATAAATCTTGTACCTGTCATTTGAGGAGCCACCTACCTAAGCTGAAATAGGCTTATTGACATAGGGTGAGCCACCAGATCATGATACATTTTTTAACCATAAAACTTAAGGCCATCTATTTAGGCATAGTGTTGTTGCCATCTTGAATGGCGTGATAACCAATCATGTTGACAAAGTTATGGACTTTTGCAGTATTCAACTTTTTCCAAAAAATCTAATTATAACAAAACTCAATGCCTTATCACATCAGCATTTGCAAGCATTAAGATTTTCAGGAAAAAAAAAACACATGCACATACCACATATAAAGGTTATAGAATATTTAAATGAGAAAATTGCCTTAGGAATTATTTAATAAAATTCTTTCTTCTCATAGATGAAGAAATTAGACTAAAGTAGAGAAATGAGGTTTTATCTTTCATAGAACCAAAACTTGAATGTAATCTTCTTGGTT
>JAJPUD010023065.1:0-20503 GCA_023553655.1 Myrmecobius fasciatus | reverse complement strand
GAAGAAGAAGAAGAAGAAGAAGAAGAAGAAGAAGAAGAAGAAGAAGAGGAAGAAGAAAAAGAAAGAAGAAGGTGGCCTACCTGGACCAGATATAAAACTATATTATAAAGTAGTGGTCATCAAAACAATTTGGTACTAAGAAACAGAGCAGTTGATGAGTGGAATAGGTTAGATTCCCAGGACAAAATAGACAATGACTATACCAGTTTAGTAATTGACAAACCCAAAGACCCCAGCTTTTGGGATAAGAATTCACTATTTGACAAAAATTGCTGGGAAAATTGGAAGCTAGTATGGCAGAAACTAGGCATTGACCAACATCTCACCTAATACCATATACCAAGATAAGATTGAAATGGGTTCATGATCTAGACATAAAGAATGATATTATAAATAAATTAGAAAAACACAGGATAGTTTACCTCTCAGATCTATGGAGGAGGAAGGAATTTGTGACCAAAGAAGAACTAGTGATCATTATTAATAATAAAATTAATAGTTTTGATTATATCAAGTTAAAAAGTTTTTATACAAATAAAACTAATACAGACAATATTAGAATGGAAGCCATAAACTGGGGAAATATTTTTACATTCAAAGGTTCTGATAAAGACCTCATTTATAAATTTATATAGAAAATTAATTCAAATTTATAAGAATTCAATCCATTCTCCAATTGATAAATGGTCAAAGGATATGAACAGACAATTTTCAGATGAAGAAATTGAAACTATTTCTAGTCACATGAAAAAGTGCTCCAAATCACTATGGATCAGAGAATTGCAAATTAAGACAATTCTGAGGTACCACTACACACCTGTCAGATTGGCTAAAATGACAGGAAAAGATAATGATGAATGCTGGAGGGGATGTGAGAAAGGTGGGTCATTAATACATTGTTGGTGGAACTGTGAACGGATCCAACCATTCTGGAGAGCAATTTGGAGCTATACTCAAAAAGTTATCAAACTGTGCATACCATTTGACCCAGCGGTGTTTCTACTGGGCTTGTATCCCAAAGAGATCCTAAAGGAAGGAAAGGAAATAAAACTTCATATTTGAAGGACCTAATATAAAAATAGGTACTTTAATAATTGATTATCATTTGCCTGAAAGCAATAACTAATAGTTCCCATCAGAATCCACAGCAAGTGCCTGGGAATATGGAATAGAGAATGTTGCCCTGCCTATGTCTAATTGTGAAACTTGAACCTACATTAGCCAGGATTTTATCTTAGTCAAGTTAGATCTTTTGGTATTATATATTCTGAGTGAACAGTGTTATCAACATGTTGCTATTTTCCTATTGTCTACATAACCTTTTTCTCTATTGTCTTGTACTGAGTTCTCTTTGACGTTAAAGAGAGTTCCTCAGTCGTGGAAGAAACATTGTTAGGTGAAGAGGCTTTGATTTGAAGGCTTTCCTTTGGAGTGCATATTTTACCGCCTAATCTATTACAGACCTTACACTTGACTAAAGCATACAGGATTTGTGTTGCTCTATAGCTAACTGCTTCACTAGGATTATCCATTTTATAACACTGCCAAAAGCATTTTGGAGATTCAGTAACAGCAGTGCAGTCAATCTACTAATTTAAAATGATAAATATTTCTCTGAAAGAGGCTACATTATGGAAAGTTCACAGGATATAAAGGGAACTATTACAAAGTTGCATCTCCATCTTTGTTTCCAAAGCATGCAATTGAATTTTCCCATTATGGGCAGGTACTACCTGGACTTATGCTAGAAATTCAAAATATCACAAAGGATCAGGAATAGATTATTACAGAGGCATCAGTCTTCTGATATGCTGATGACACATTTGCAAACTGAGGAATCCAACTGAAGAAATAATAGTGTTCAGTGGATATGCTAACATTGAAGAGGCTAGAGATTTCCTCATTATCTCCTTACCACCTAATTACTAACTGGAAAAAAAAACTAACAAAAAATATATTCTCCCATTTCACATACCTGGTTTGTTTGTTTGTTTGTTTTGTAGTCTATAAGCTCAAATAAATCCAGATAGCCATCAAGAAAAGTAGTCTTTTTTTTTTTGTTATTGACTTAGATATATGAGTTTCTTTGCTTTAAAAATGGATGATTTCAACAGCATAGACTCTGTATTTGGAATGAAGCTGCAAAGTCTTGATTATGTTATGCCCTGGTGTTTTGCTTCCTGAATACTTTTCCTGCTGAGATCTGCTGTATTCACTTAATCACTAACCCACTCTGGATTTCTGATGCAGCTCATGGCTACTACTTGCTGAGGTACTACTTACTCATTGCTTCAGTTGATAGGTATCTCCATGCTGCCCAAGCTCATCTGTTCCACCTTGTACTGAGTCCACTATTTCTCCTTTTTTCTTGTGGCTGGCCTTCAATTCCCTGAAATGTTGGGTTATTTCTCTTAAACTACCTGCTTTTGATGGTCCCCATTCCCATCCTGTCCCCTCCATATTCATTTTGTACTAAAGCTCTAATGGTATGTTTTTTTTCTGTGTGACATTTCTCCCTTCAAAACCTTTCATTAAGAGATCTATGAGCAGGGGCAGCTAGATGGTTCAGTCGAGAGAGAACTGGCCCTGAAATAAGGAGAACCTGAGTATAAATCCAGCCTCAGACACTAAATAGTTCCTAGCTGTGTGACAAGTCACTTAATCCCAATGGCCTCAGGGAAAAAAATGATGTATGAGTGTTGGTAAGAGATGCCAAAGGCCAAAAATCTACTTTTTTAGGAGCTCTATTTCTGCCTTAAGTCAAATGATATCCAAGGGGTATTGAAGAATTTCAGATGCAACACACTGGCAACCTCATCATGAGAGAGGTTACTTTGACTACTGTACAAATACCACTTTTGCTGAAATTCAGGGGCCAACAATTTGACAGTGCTATATGATTATCAAGAAGTCTCCATACAGATGTACCCTTTCCTCTATTTTGGGGAGATAGTCTTTGTGAGCTCATATCCATTTGTTGTTTTCATTTTTTCCTTTTCTCAAATTTCCTTCATCTTTGTCTTCTTAGGCAAACTAATGCCTTATTTAATCAACATTGTTATTTTTCATATAGATGGGTAATTTGTTTAACATATAATGAAGTATATGAGCATTTTAAATTAATAAAGAACATATGCATATTTTAAAATTCATCAGTTTTGATTTCTAAAATGATAAATGTTAAATAATATAATCCACATAAATAGAACTACTTCAGGATCTTCAATAATTTTAAGAATATAAAGGGATTCTGAGTCCAAAAATGCTGAGAATTGCTTAATTAGATAATGCTTTCTAAATATGAAATTCTGTGTTTCTTTAACTTGTGCTAAATGAATGTCCCTTTTTGATGGCTTTTTTTCTTGCTAAAGTCTTTATAATGAAGGAATATAATTTAGAATTTTTGAATACTATAACTGAAGGAAATCTACTCCCAAATTTTAGCAAGGACAAATCCACTCTCTACTTTCCCAGATTACCTGCTTAAATGATTCTGATTATATGGGACTCAGTATCTCAGAAGACAATCTGTTCCATTTTCAAATTAATTTAAGCAGCTCTTCCCATTGATCACTTCCCCTTATCTATTTCAAGAAGAAGAATATCTTTCCAGCTACTGGGAATTAAAAGATAGTAATTAAATCCAAATATTTGTGATTATGTGAAAGTGTAAGAAAAAGGAAATGTGTAAGAGGGATGGGATAGGGGGAAACAATTCCAATTTTAAGAAGTGACTATTATGATGATTAAAAAAATTTGTAGCCAATCTGTCTAAAATAATTTATTAGGTTCAATGTGGTATCATTTTCAAAAATCTTAAGATGCTGACTATGGATAGAAGTCTCAGCAACTTAAATGAATAGTCAAAGTGAAATATCACAAAGATGATAACAAGTTAGAAAAGATACTGGAAATTTTGTCAACTGTAATTACATTTTCACTTTAAAAGTAACTGACAGTGGGAGAGATACTTTTAAAGAAAATTTGTGTTAATAAAAATACTTAATCATTGCTTTAAAATAACAAAGGAAAATTATGAAGAGAAGAAAGTTTTATGATTCAGTAATTTAGGTATTTTCCCATGTTTAGAAATTTTTCACTTAAAAGAATAGGTTTTGACAGTTATCATGTATACATATATCTAATCTATATATTTACATGTGTGTGCATGTGTGTAAAATGCATGTATGTATAATCTTCTGAAGAAAATTTCTGGAAGTAGCCTTTTCTCATTTAGAATCTGGATTTTCTTTAAACTGGTGTAAAAGTAAGCACAAAGTTAGAAGGTTTTGATATTAGGCTTTCAGTTCAGATCTAAAAAACCTTAATGATTGTTTTCACTTTTTTAAAGATGCAAATATCCTTATTTCAATATCAATATTATTGTTTAGCTTTGTATCATTATTGGGCCTTTGAAATTTATACTTTGTTTTTGTAGCATGATACATACAAGAAATTCCAAGTTCAACATACATTAATTCCCAAAGTGTTGCAAAAATATTTTTATACTCTTCCTCTTCCAGTTCACCCTTTATTGTTCAACTTGAGATATTTTCTCTTCTATTGTAAATCGTAACAATTTTCTGACCTCTCTAATACATATGATAAATTTACTTGTTTGTTTGTTTTCCTTTGAAGAAGGACTAAGTGTTCACTTAGGAAACATCTTCTATCTTATTTTAGGAATTAGAGCTGAACTATTGCCTTGAAATGATAGTACTAAAAAATAGTTTTAAAGTGATACCTTTTCAAATAGAAGAGCAAAACTGTTTCTGTGCTTGGAATCTTTCTTAGATATTGCACCCTATATTCAAATAAAACTCTATTTGAATAACCCAAACAGCTTTCTCATTTATGGAGGAGCAAGTCCAAGATTCTTCTTTACACTCCTCATGGCACATACAGCATCAGTGACTAAAGTCAAACAAGAAATTAATATCTTCCTTGTTATCATTGTTCTGAAAGAAATATTCAATAAATTCAGTAAATAAGCATATATTTAATATCTAGTATTATTACTATTCAGTACTCTGTCTATCTTATCTATTATTTATTTTTATTCTAAGCACTGATATCTTCTAGAGTCCAAGCTGGTTTTTAAATTTTCTTTTGGTTCTTTCTATTCATATAAGTAAAATACAGAATCATAGGGGGAAACAACTTTAAGTTTATTTTAGACTAATCCTATAAAGTATACATTTTGCACGATTCAGGTACTGTTGGGTATTAGTGTTTTCACTTCCATAAATAAACTAGTAAAATAAACTGGCTAAGAAACTCTTCTTATGTAGTTTAGTTCAAGAGTGCAACATGAATTTTCTCATCTAAAATAATTGGGGGAGAAAAATGGAAAATAATGAGGCCCTGTGGTATATTCCAGAAGCCATAAGATAGAAAAAAAAGATATTTTGGGCAAGAAATAATGGATTTCATTCTTGGGATATAGTCTACACTTGGGCACAGATATACTTGAATGTGTCTTCTCATAAGGAAGCCTCTTAACTGATAAAATGAAAGCCTGGAAATTTCAGAAATTTAAATGCAAGCAGTCAAAAATACAGTTTCTCTTTCTATATTTCCAAAATGTCAACTCAATCAGAAGATTAACAGTTAAGTTTTTGCCTCATTATTTACTATCATAAGGACTCGGAATGGATATATTGACTAGAACAATGGTTCCCAAAGTCACTGAGGCTTAACCCCAAGAATATGTAATAAACTTATAAAAGACTGAGTAAATGGGTAGAATCCTACCTCAATTGTTCAATGTCATACTTGTCCTTCATCTTTAGCTACCCTAAAGCCACAAATCCTACTCTCTCACAAAGATGTGCAAACGTTTTTACCTTCTGATCTCGAAAACAACTTTCCAAAGGCATTATAATATTACCCCAATTTTATCAGATCACATGTGCCATTTGGAAAATCATTCATCCCCCATAGCAGAGCAATAGGATAAGTTTATATGAGCTTGCAGATAATATTGGCTTCAGTCACCAGGACCTGGGATCAGTTTTTGCTTCTGGCATATACTAGCTGTATGACTCTGGACTAGTCACTTAACATTTCAGTGTTTGAGGCAAATAATAATAGAATTCTCTAAACACATATGCGTGGATATACAAAATTTATATTTATGTGTATGTATATATCCACATGCATGTGTGGGTGTTTGTGTGTGTAATTTAGTCAAACTGTATATAAATAAAAATCTGAGGTCTATTCTGAAGCCATTCTCTTGTTAAAGCTACTTATAGTACTACTAAGGAAACTATAAAAATCTCAGGAAAATGATCATAGTGAAAAGGAGATGTAAATATTGGGAAATGAAGAGAAATACCCTTGAGGAGGTGCTTTCTCCTCTTTTAACAACCATTGCTTCTATTTTTCCTCTTCATAGATGTCAAGGCCCATGTTTAGGGAAGGCAGATTTGCTCCAGGACTTCACCATATCATTTTTCTCAAATTCTATTGATTGGAGCTGGATCTAGAAGATCCCATGCTTTCTCACCTGGATCCCTATGAAGGAGGATTGGATGTTGTTATTTCTAATTTTCTCTATGTGTGGTCTTTGTACTCAAAATTTGATTATGGATCCTATTTTATGAACCTATAGGTCATGGACAGATGGTGCAATATTGTCATTCTCAAAATTATCTAAGTGATCAAGTTAATGGTATTAGGGATAACTAGGCAGCATTCTTTCTATCATAATTTATGATGATTTCAGAAGCAAAGCCTACATTTAAAAATAATACATTCTTAGTTATCTACCCTAACACAGAAGAAAAGCGGAGATGAGGGTATTACAAATGTTTATTTATAATAGAAATGTGTTTTTGTACTAAAGTTTGAATGTGGGTGTGTATCAGATATTCTGGGAATTCACTAAAAACAATACAATGAAGCTAAGGTGTGAAGGACAAACTCAGGAAAAAGTATTTTATCTTATTTAACTATCCTATACTGTTTCTCAACTCTTCTCTATAATTCTATTACAAAATGAGAATGAAGAATGTTGATAAGCTTATTCTTGGCTTGTTTATTTGTTATGTTTTTCCAAGATCAGAAGTGAAAATAAAATGTCAATAAGAACTAGAGTAAATTGAGATATATCAGAAATGTTCTAACCTAGAATTGTTAACTATCATTAGCAAGGGTCTAAAATTTTGATAAAAGTAATATTTAAAAAGAGTAGGGTTTTTTTTTTTAATGATATTTCTCATGAGAAAGTTTAACTTGGAAAATTTTCTAAATAATATAGATCATTTTATGTGCAGATATGTGGCTATTATATATATATATATATATATACTTATATACATTTGTGTATGTGTATATATATGCATATATACATTTATATATGTATATAAAATAGTTTGTTAGAGAAAAGAATGTCAGTATTTACATTCTTTACCTTATTTAAGTCTTCTTATTCGTTCCAAAAACAACCACCCTAAGGTATTTTAAAGTGATTTGTAAACGCTCAATACTTTCTGATTTTTTTAACTGTGTATTCCATTGCAAAATTAAAAACATAACAGTTAAGGAAAGGAAATCTTATAAAAGAACATGAAAAGTGGGTTCCCTGGAACAACTAAAAACAAAATCAGAATCAGTGAAAAATCAGAAAATCTAGTTCAGTGAGACAGATCCAGAGAGAAAAAGAAATTCAGACATAGAGTGAGACAGAGAAACTGAGGCAGAAATATAGGGAGACAGAGACACAGAGATACAGAGAACTAGAGAAAATGAGTCAGAGAAAAGTACTTGTCAATTTACCTGCACTTTCTCAATTGTTGTCAGAATCCATAAAGAAAACTCTAAAAAGAAATGATTTTGTTTTTAGGGGGAGGAGGAGTACTCACACTGTCTCATATAGCAAATTCAAAAATCTTGAGCTTTTTGGAAAATAGACTAAAGTGTTGATATGGAGATGACTGTTTTCAGTGTATGTTATCAGAGGGAGAAGTGATGGATTGTTTGATAAATAAGGGCAAAAGCACTATATGTGATTGTTATGGTTAATGACAGTTTTTTTTTTCTCTTTTTAAGAAAATTGTCCCACAAAATACAAAACGACACTGAAGAATTTGAAATGTTTTCTTATCTTTAAAGGCAGCAATTTATACTTTGCCAAGTTAGAATAGACAGTATACAATAGAAGTTGATTCTTGAATTATTTTGAATTTTGCTATGATTTTAAGTTATAGTGTCTCCTTTGGCTTACATATCACTGAGAAATCACTGGAAATACCTCTGAACTATTTAAATACATAAACTGCAACTTAATAGCTCTGGAGAAGAATCCTCTTACTGCAATAACAAACCTCTCCTAACATATTAATTCCTTTAATTTATCATATAAGGGAAAGTCTGAAAGTTCAAACACCTGAAATTTAGATTATTTCCTATTAAAAACAGAAGTATAAACTTTTGTGTATGTCCCATTTTATTTGTTCAAGATTCAGTCATGTCCATGGCTAAGAGTAGTAAAAACTGCCATGTGATAATCAACAGGAAAAATGAGAACAGATACTATTGGAAGATTTCTCATCCTATCAAACTATTATGCAATGACAACATTTGCCACATCCAAAATAATACTTATGTGTGTATAATGTGAAGGTATTGATAGCTAGAGAGAGAGAGAGACAGAGAGAGAGACACAGAGAGAGGGTGGAAAGAAAGAGAAAAGGGGGAAGGAGATACATATATTCACATATATACGTATACCATATATACATATATTCATATATGCATACATATATACCACATATCTGAAAGAACAAAGAACAAAGCCTTATTTATTTTTCAGACTATCAGGGATAATGAGTTCAAAATGAATAGGACAAAGTTCATCAGAGAGAACAATTTTGAAGAGGCATAAACAAGGGTGTTAGAAGTGGAATACATGTGACAGAGAAAGAAGAAATTTTTTTTTAATTTTATTTTATTTGCAAAACATATGTATGGGTAATTCTTCAACATTAACCCTCACATATCTTTCTGTTACAAATTCCCCCCCCCCAACTCCCCACCCCTAGATGGCAGGATATCCACCACATGTTAATCATGTTAAAATACTTGACAGAATATATGTATACACATTTCCACACTTATTGTTGTGCAAGAAAAATCGTATCTATACGAGACATATCAGATAAAGGGAACACAATGTAAGCAAACATCAATCAAGAGTATGAGAATGTTATGTTGTGGTCCACATTTCACATCCCTTTCTCTGGGTTGTATATGGCTTTCTTCAGTGAACAATTGGAAGTGGTTTGAAACATTTCATTGTTGAAGAGAGCCATGTCCATCAGAATTGATCGCCATATAGTATTGTTGTTGCCGTATATAATGATCTCCTGGTTCTGCTCATTTCACTCAGCACCAGTTCATGCAAATCTCTCCAGGCCTCTCTGAAATTGTCTTGCTGGTCATTTCTTACAGAAGAATAATATTCCATAATGTTCATATACGATAATTGATTCAGCCATTTTCCAATTGAAGGGCATCTATTCAATTTCCAGTTTCTAGCCACTACAAAAAGGGCTGCCACAAACATTCTTTTTTTATTCAAGCTTTTTCTTTGTATAACATATATATGGGTAGTTCCCAACATTGATCTTTACAAAGCTTTCCATTACAAATTTTACCCCCAGTCCCCTCCCCTCCCCTAGACCGCAGGAAGTCCACTACATGTTAATAATGTTGAAATGCTTGAGAAGTTATGCAAGAAAAATCCTATCTACAAGAAAAAAAAAGAATAAGAGAAAGGCAACACAATGCAAGCAAATGTCAATAGAGATCATGAAAATGTTACGTTGTGGTCCATATTTCATTTCCCTCTCTCTGGGTATATATGGTTTTCTTCAGTGAACAATTGGAACTGGTGTGAGACAATTCTTTGTTGCAGATAGTCATGTCCATCAGAACTGATCATCATGTAATATTGTTGTTGCTGTGTATGATGATCTCCTGGTTCTGCTCGTTTCACTCAGCATCAGTTCATGCAAGTCCCTCCAGGCCTCTCTGAAATCGTCCTGCTGGTAGTTTCTTACAGAGCAATAATATTCCATAACATTCATATACCATAATTTACTCAGCCACTCACCAATTGATGGGCATCCCTTCAGTTTCCAGTTTCTAGCCACTACAAAAAGGCTGCCACAAACATTCTTGCATAGGTGGGGCCCTTTCCTTCCTTTATGATTTCTTTGGGATATAAGCCCAACAGAAATGCTTCTGGGTTAAAAGGGTATGCACAGTTTGATAACTTTTTGAGCATAGCTCCAAATTGCTCTCCAGAATGGCTGGATCCGTTCACAGCTCCACCAACAATGCATCAGTGTCCCATCCCTCCCACATCCCCTCCAACATTCATCATTAACTTTTCCTGTCATTTTAGCCAATCTGACAGGTGTGTAGTGGTACCTCAGGGTTGTCTTGAATTGCATTTCTCTGATCAATAGTGATTTGGAGCACCTTTTCATATGACTACAAATAGTTTTACTTTCATCCTCTGAAAATTGTCTGTTAATATCTTTTGACCATTTATTGATTGGAGAATGGCTTGAATTCTTATAAATATGAGACGATTCTCTATATATTTTAGAAATTAGGCCTTTATCAGAACTCTTAAATGTAAAGATGATTTCCAAATTTATTGCTCCCCTCCTAATCTTGACTGCATTAATTTTGTTTGTACAAAAACTTTTTAACTTAATATAGTTAAAGTTATTTATCTGGTTTTCAATTAAGAGTTCCACTTCTTCTTCGGACATAAATTTATTCCATCTCCATAGGTCTGAGAGGCAAACTATATTATGTTCCTCTAATTTACTTATAGTATCACTCTTTATATCCAGATCATGAACCCATTTAGATCTTATCTTGGTATGTGGTGTTAGGTGTGGGTCAAGCCCTAATTTCTTCCACACTAGTTTCCAATTTTCCCAGCAGTTGTTGTCAAATAGTGAGAACTTATCCCAGAAGCTGGGGTCTTTGGGTTTATCAAAGACTAAATTGCTATAGTTATTGTCTATTTTGAAAAGAAGAAAAATTAAAGAAAACCTAGCTATGAAACAGATTCCTCAAAATGGAGGGTGGGCCTATTAAGAAGAAAATTATTTCTTCTGAATTAAGGAAAAAACATGATTTTTTTAAGCTATATCCATAAGAATATATATTACAGAAAAGGAAAGAGAAGATAAATACTAGGCAGAAGGTTATTCCCTTCCAAACTCAAACATTTGTTGAACCAGCTTTGGTGTCTAATATATCTGCCATATTTTGGAGACAGGTTTCTGGGAAGTTAAAGAGAAGTTTCAAAAGACAAATCAAATCCTGTATCTACTACTCCCTTTTAGCATTTTATATGGTAATGAATTCTGAAAACAAACTAAAGAGAATTGCTAAGAAACATAGAATCTTGGAACTCTGGGTCATTAAAAACCAAGTACAACTTTATTCTTTGCTTTGTGCTCTTTCAGACTGAAATGTATCTTTTATCTGTATATCCTCCAAAAGACTCTAACTGATAATCAGAAGATATTGTTGTAGATTACTTATTATTCATTGACTAATAATGCAGAACATTCCTAATTCTGACTACATGCTTAGTCCAACTTAGTGATATATTTTAAATTGTTTATAAAACTTTTGGTGAATAGTTTATTACTGGCAATATGCTACATCTTATTTACATTCACTTTAGCTCTCTCTACTGCCCTTAAAGTGACATGCAACTGTTATTCTTCAGAAACTGTGATTTTATGTGATTTGCAGCTATATAACATTCCCAGAAGAATATGTGTTAAAAACATGAGGAGTTCAGAGAAAAATTTTAAGGCTATTAAAAGCACTGGGCATTTTCCCAAATGTAATCAAACCCACTCTTTTCTTCCTAGTTTCCTTTCTGGGTCCATGCTACAATTTATCAGAAATTTCTTTATAAGCTATAAACATACACACACACACACACACACACACACACACACACAAACACTGAAAGAATAACTCTATACATCTGTACCTTTATATCTATCTGCATGTTATAGTATGGTAAATCCTCCTTTCTTATTCCCTTCCTTCCCTTTTTTCTTTTTTCTTTCTCCCTTTTTTTCTTTCCTTCTTTTTCCTTTTTTTCTTTCTCTTTTTTGTTTTTTTTTCTTTTTCCTTGTTTTCTTTTTGTTAATTTTTCAATCTAACCTGTCATTCTATCACTTTACCTCTATATAAATCTTTTCATCATCTCGAGCTCTTAATTTGTCTATCTACCTATCTATCAATATCATTATATTTGAAGTTATGGAGACAGAATCTTATTGAAGAAAATTAAATGCATTTATCATAGTTCCTCCTCCATAGTAAATGCTAAGAAATGCATTCTGATAATCCATTCTTTTCTTCATTCATTGATTCATTCACTTAATAGTGACATTACAAAGATATGTTTGGCTGTACAGAACACTATTGGACTGCCTCTTTTTTTCTTCAACACTTTATCAAAGGTATTTGACATAGGTTTAGATTATTCATTGAGAGGTTTTGGTTAGATGAAAAAAAGGCATATAGATGTATCTTGCTTATATAGAGGTGAAGGACTGAACAAACCAACCACTCAAACTCATTTAAAATAATTAACCAAGGGAGAAGTGAAGCCTAGATGGCAAAGAGGAGACAAATCTTTATGTGAGCTTTCCCTGATATCCCTTAGATGAACACCAAATCAAGCCTCTGGACTGGTTTTGGAGTGGCGTAGCCCATAAATATTTGGAATATAACAAATTTCCAGCAGAAGATATTTTGGAAGAACTTCAGAAAAAAATATGTTTCAATCGGGCAGGGAGGAAGATGGAGCACAAGCACAGTGCAGAAACCCAGGGTAATGTGGGCCCATGAGCCAGAGAATATAATGGGAGTAATCAACAGCAGTGTTGGCTATTCTGTCCTGGTTGCAAGCCATTAGATCAGCAGATTAGCTGTAAAACACAGGACATAAATACAAAAAACAAATAGTGAGCCCCTGAACCCTAGAATAATATGATACCTGGCCATGCCCCCAGCATCAGAGGTTATTCAGCACTGACCCAGCATAGCTACTGTCTCCTTCAGAGGAAGATTGAACAAACTCCCTTTTGCCCTAAAAGCAGATCTCAACCCATTGGAAAAAAAATGAGCAAAAAAACAAAAAGCACTTTGATCATAGATAGTTTTTATGGAGAAAAAAATTAGATTTCAAACTCTGAGGATACTGAAATCAGATCATGTCCAGATGAAACCCCAAAGGGTGATAAGGATTGCTCCCCATCTCACAAGGCTTTTTTTGGAAGAATTCAAAAAAGGATCTTTAAAAAAAAGCAAAAAAAATGGGGAAAGGAAATGAAAACTTTGGCAGAGGGTTTGGAAAAGTAAACACAGAAATCTGAAGAATACTCCTTAAAATATATTAAATGAAATGGAAAAAGCAAATAACTACTTACAAAAGAGATTTGATGGAATAAAAAAAAATAACAAGATTACACCATACTTTTATGAGGTTAAAAAATGTTTTAATTCATCTATCAACAAATTAAAACTATTGCACAAAATTGAAAAAAAAAAACCTTAATTTGAAAAGAATGAAAATCATTGGGTAAAATGTGATAATTCAATAGAACTGACAAAATGTATTGAAATTAAATGTAGAGGGGGTGGAGTCAAGATGGCTGAGAGAAGACATGTCTTTATCTGAGCTCTTTCTAGTGCCTCAAGCCAACATCAGATCAAACCTCTGAATTGGTTTTGGAGTGACAGAACCACGAATATTTGGATTGTTAACAAATTTCGAGAAGATTCTTTGGAAGAACTTCTGAAAATGTTTGTTTCAATCAGGAAGGTGCAGAAGGTACACAGATGCCATGCAAGGAGCCCAGAGCAGGTAACAAAAGAAACAGGGAGCCAGGGCTTTGAATCGTCCCCAAACTGGGAAATCTACTAGGGAGCTCTTAGGCTATTGTGTCCTGGTTACCAGACAGTGGATTAGTAGATCAGTTGTGAGATATCCAAAGCAAATACAAATGACAAATGAGCCTCTGGACCCAGAAAAATGCAGTACCTGCCCATGCTTACCCAGTACCAGAAGTGAGTCAACAGCACTGCCCCAGGGAACTCAAAGTGGCTTGGTCAGGTCAAAGTGAGAGCCATTTAAGACCACAGCTTTAAAAGACTAATATCTTCTAATGTATCCAAAGCCATCTTCAATTGCTCTGGTTTATATCTGGCCACTGAATCCAAGAAAGAAGAAAGAAAGGAGTTTTACAACTAACCAGTTGCAGTTGGGCCTCCAGTAGGGCAGCTGTATTCACAATGGCTGCTATTTGTCTTTCATTTTCTACTGTAGATAGAGCACTGGATTGGGAGTCAGGAGGATCTATCTGAGTTTAAATATAACATCAGATACCTACTATTTATGTGACCCTAAACAATTCATTTAACCTCTATTTGCCTTAATGCACTGGAGAAGTAAACAGCACACTACTCCACTATCAATACCACAAAAACTTCATATGCGGTCAAAAAGAGTCAGAAATGACTAAACAACTGAGCAATAATCAATAAATCTTACAGAGAAAGGGTAGAAAATTTCAAGAAATCCTGGGTCACATGAAATGAAGAAAGAATAGAGAAACAACAACAACAAAAAAAGTTGAAACACCCTTGTCAAGACATTAAAGTAGGAAGAGTTATTCCGAGAATGTAAAGAATGTAAAGATAAATCTATAAGGTAGTTAACAAAAAGGACAAAAAATGAATGGACACACACACACATGCACACACACATCTATATGTATGTATGTATGTATATATACATATATATACATACAGATGTGAGTGTACTCACATATATGTGTATATAGATATATGCACACATATTAATATATGTATGCATATGGATATATTTATATATATACATATATATGCATGTATATGTGAGAGTCCTTATGTATATTTATGTTAAGACTGAAGATGACAGAAAGACCTATAATAAGTAATATTTCTTGATACTTTCTCAAAATTTAGATTATTTTGTGTTCACTGTTATAATTGTTGTCCCTTTGTGTTTTTTGTGTGTGTGTGTTTGTGTAATTTGCATTTTTCCAATAGAATGAAATGCATCAAAGGCCGGGGAAAATTTATTTTTTGTTTTGCAGAAGCATTAATTCTAATATATTCATTGGAGAGTGATGGAAAAGGAAAAACAATTTTGAAAGAAAAGAAAAAAATAATTTTCAAATAGGTATCTGAAATAGGGCAAGACAGCAAAAATGAAAATATTATAAATAACATTAATATAGAAAGGAAGCTTTAAGCCTATCAATAAATTACAACATGTATCTGTACTCTGATATATTTTTTTTTTCAGATTCTAATCCGCATATGAATAAAGGACATCATTTAGGATGGTAATAGAAAAGTATTTAGCCATTTTTCAGTTTTGTCTAATTCTGTGTGATCCCATTTTGGGTTTTCTTGTCAAAGTATTGGAATGATTTGCCATTTCCTCAGAAGCTCATTTTACACATGAAGAACTAAGGCAAACAGGATTAAATAATTTTCCCAAGGTCACACAGCTAAGAAGTAGCTGAGGCCAGATGTGTACTCAGGAAAATGATTCCTTCTTGACATAATATACAGCTTTCTATTCACTGCACCACTTAGCTGCTTGAAACATAAAGTCCTAGAGGGCCAGGATTGTCTTCCTTCTATTCCCTAGTACTTAGCACAGTGCCTCACACATAGTGCTAAGTTATTTCAGTCTTATTTGACTATGACTCCATGTGGGTTTTTCTTGGTAAAGTAGTTTCTATATCCTAGGCACTCTGGTATGTGCTAAGGACAAAAAGAAAGTCAATAACAAAATTCCTAACAATGAGGAGTTCACATAACTTTAGGGAGATAATATCTAAAGACTATATGCATAAAATACACACAGAAACATACACAGACACAGGATACTGACGGTAATCTCAGAAGTAAGAAACAAGCAAGTAGGAACAGTGAACCAAGAAGAACAAGAAATGACCTTTTGTAAGTAGGATTGAGATGAAACTTGAAAAGTTTCCCAAGGAATCCCAAGAATTACGTGAAAGGCAAAAGCATTTGTGTTTGTAGGAACAGCCAGAATAAATCCATGGAGTCTGTAGATAAGAGTGTGCCATGTTAAGATCGAGGAGATCGATATTGCTAAAGAACAAAATATATTGAAGGAATGCACATTTAAGAAGACTGGAAAGGTGAGCATGGGACAAATTGTGAAGAGTTTTGAAAACTTAACAAATAAGTTTATAATGCATATACCAAAAGTCCTAGGCTTATTAAAGTTCAAACTATACTAAGATTTTTTGGAAACCCTTTATTTGAAAATGTAGTTAATAGTGAGCCACTGATATTTATTGAGTTTAGGAACAAGGGTATTAGATCATATTGCCTGATTGCCTAACCTATGCTATGGAATGTCATTTTATATAAGGTGTGAGGTATTGATCTAAATCAAATCTCTTCCATTTTGCTGTCCAATTTTCTTAAAAATTTTATCAAATAGTAGAGTATAGGCATGTTTGCTTCCATATGTTGTGGATCCATTCTCTTCAACTGATTGCACTTTATATATTTTAACTATTGGCAAAAATTGTTGTAAATAATTACTACTTTGTAGTATATAGTTTGAAATCTAGAACAACTAGCCTCTCTTTGTTCATATTTCTTTTCCATTATTTCAACTGAGATTCTTTATTTCTGCTCTATAGGAAATTCCTTATTATTTTTCCAGATCTCTAAAGCAATCCTTGAGCAATTTTAATGGTATGAAATTAAATCAATTGTTCAATTGATCCATAAACAATAAGTTTCAATTATTTAGGCCTCTACATTTTTGTAATCTGTTGTTTGAAGCTGTATTCAGCCTATTTTTGTTTGTTTCATTGAAACTAGACTCCCAAGTACTTTGTATATTCTATGGTAATTTAAAATGTAATTTATCTTTCTATCTTTTATTACTTGTTTTATTGCTAATAGAATAAAATGATGATTTATATGGATGTAACTTATATCCTTACATTCTGCTGAGGCAATTATTTATTTCAGCTAATTTTAGTTTATTGTTTTGGACTATTGTGTCGTTTGCACAAAAAGTGACAATTTCTTATTCACCCAATGTTTTTTTCCTTCAGATCTTTTTTATTGTCATATTGCTATAATCCAGCATTTCTTGTACTCTGTCAAATAGAAGTGCTGATAGTAGACATATTAATTTCTCTCATAGGATTTTACTTTAACTCTATTATGTAGAAGTACAATAACTGGAAACAGGACACATTTTGAAGAAAAAAACTGCTGAGAAAATTAAATCACAGTATGCAAGAAATTAGAGGTAGACCACACCTCACACATTATACAAAGATAGATGTAAAGTGGGTAAGATAGAGACCAAAGATTATATCATAAATAAATAAGATAAATATGGAAAAGATATCAATCAAAAGATAGGAGAAAAGTTTACAAGCAAAAGATAAATATTACCAAAATAATAGGGATAATTTTGATTATATTACACTTTAAAAGTTTTTGCACAAATTCAATAAAACCAAGATTAAACAGGAAACAATTGGGGGAAAGGTATTACAGCCAGTTTCTCTGGAAAAAGCTTCAAGATATATAAGGAACTGTTTAAAATTTTTAAGAATGAGCTATCTAGGTGACAAGTGGATAGAGCACCAGCCCTGAAGTCAGGAGAACCTGAATTCAAATCTGACTTCAGATACTTAACACGTCCTAGCTGTGTGACCCTGGCCAAGTCACTTAATCCCAATTGCCCCCGCAAAATAAATAAATAAATATTTTAAGAATAAGATACATTCTTAAGTTCATAGATTATCTGAGCATTTTTACAAGAAGTTTTCAGAATAAAAAAGCCAAGTTAATTATAGCCATATTTTTAAAAATGCTCCAAATCATTACTAATTGCAGAAATTTAACTTTAAGTGGTTCTGAGATTTCATCTAACATAAATTTGAGTGGAAATAATGACACAAAAAAAGAAAATGTTGGGAAGAGTTTTTTGAAAGAAAATACATTGATCTATTTTTGATTGATCCCTAAATGGTTTTAGCAATTTTGGAAGGTTATTTAGAATTATACACAAAGAAGTATCTAAATAGTGTGTACTCTGACCCAGCTTTTTTACTGCTACAACTATACATGAAAGATTAATAGGACAGATAAAAATATCTTTTTACTTATCACAAAATGGGTCTATAGTTGAAGGTGACTGAATCTCATGATCATGATCTTCAATGTTTTCTTTTCCTTTTTATTATTTTCTTTTTTCCTGGATAAACAAGTACATTAATTTTTTAATCCACACTTTTTAATAGAATAATGTTGGGAGAAAAAAATCAGAGAGAGAGAGAAAAACGTAACAAAAAAGAGAAGAAAAAGAAAAAATATTGAACATAGCATGTGTTGATTTACATTCAGTCTCCATAGTTCTCTCTCTGGATGCAAATGGCATTTTCTATCCAAAGTTTATTGGAATTATCTTGGATCATTGAACTTGTTGAGAAAATTCAAGTCTTTTGTAATTGATTATTGCACAATCTTGCTGTTACTATATATAATGCATTCCTAATTCTACTTGTTTCTCTCAGCATCAGTTCAAGTAAATCTTTCCTGACCTTTCTAAAATTAACTTGTTCATTATTTTTATAGAACAATAATATTCCATTACTTTCAAATACCACAACTTATTCAGTCATTCCCCAAATGATGGGCTTCTACTAATTTTCTAATTCTTTGCCACTGAAAAAAAGCTGCTACAATCATTCTTGCATATGCGTGTTCTTTTCAATCTTTCTTAATTTCCTTGAGAAACAGATCCAGCTGTACCCCTGATGGATCAAAACGTATGCACAATTTTATAGCCCTTTTGGGCATCGTTTCAAATTGTTCCCTAGAATGGTCGAATGATTTCAAAACTCCATTAACTGTGCTTTAGTGTCTCAGATTTCCCACATCCCCTCCAACATTTATCATTATCCTTTCCTGTCATCTTAGCCAATCTGAGAGGTGTGAGCTGGTACCTCAGAGTTGTTTTAATATGCACTTCTCAGATCAATAGTGATTAAGAGCATTTTTATGTAACTATAGATTGCTTTAATTTTTGAAAATTATCTGTTCATATCCTTTGATCATTTATGAATTGGGGAAAACATCAACTTATTGATTTTCAGCTATCCTAAGCAATAAATTGATTTTCTATTGCTAGGAGTTTTCATTTTCTTATATCTATGTTAATTTGTGTGCATATAAATATTATTTGCACACAATTAATTCATGTGTTGTCTTCATTAAATTATAATTTCTTTGAGAACAGACTATCTTGATTAATTTTATATATTGATGGTTTTGCAGTCTTCAGTACAGATTATATGTTCAATAAATACTTGATTTATGTGGAAAAAAAACAGGAGAATGACACAACTGATGGAGTCAAGGATGATTATAACCTGACTCACTGAATATGGTAGTTTGCTCATATCAATGAAGTCACATTCACTCAATCACACAGGTGTAAGAGGAAGTTGCATTAAATACACTGAAAAAATTATAGAAGGTTCCTTTCTTAGATTTTTGGGAACCAAGGGGCAAAATTCATTCAGAAATCATACAGAGAACATCTTTTGCTTTTGAGCTTTTTTTTTTCCCTTCAGACAAAAGTATAAACAATAAGGTATTCTACTTCAAAATACATATAGAGAAAACTGGCTGAGCATGCCTCAACTTCCTGTGGAGAGTTAATTTGAATGTGAAACAATTCTTGCACAAAAAAATGAAGCTACTGAACAAGCTTTAGCAGTCAATTGGAATGCAATATAGCAGTTTATCAACCAGTGTCTTCTGTGCACACTAATACTGTGGTAAAATGCCATTTTAATGAAAATTTCCAAGCTTTTGTCTGACCTCATGTGAGCAGATTAAAATTGCTTGGCATTTTGATTAAAATATGTTTTTAAGGTTTTGAGACGTATTTGCCATTTTCTTTTCCTAACATTCCAAACAGTGAGAGAGATGGAAAGGATATGAGAATATTAAAGTTTGCCTAAGTATATGTGCTCAGTGACTGAATTGTTCTTGAATGATTTTGACCATAGCCTTTAGGTGAGCAAATGAATAGCAAATAGAACAATCAATACTTTTTTGGTTCTTTGCCAATTACTCTGCCCTGAAGGCTGTCCATGGCTAATCAGTTTGACATGAAGTTACTGTTATAATAATTCAAGAATAATTCTTCTTGGGGCAGAAAGAATAATAACTGAGCAGTAAGGAGATTGTGGTTCCCCTCTGAAAGCTTCTGTGACTTAGGGAAGGCTGTGTCTACCCAAACAATGATTCTTTAATTATTCTAAGCAACCATTTAAACAAACAAAGTTTGAGTATTGACTAGTTTTTTGTTTGG
>JAJPUD010023064.1:0-13009 GCA_023553655.1 Myrmecobius fasciatus | reverse complement strand
TGTCCTGCAACTTTGCTAAAGTTGTGGATTAATTCTAATAGTTTTTTAGTTGATTCTTTAGGGTTCTCTAAGATCAGTTTTTATTTTGTTTGAATTTTTTTATACCCTGTTTATAAATGTAGGGTAGAGAAAAGAACACTTGAGGCTTACTTTGGAATTCTGGCTTTGATTTTGCTAGCTGTGTGATCCTGGGCAAGTCCCCTATCTGAATCAGTTTTGCTATCTATCAAATAAAGAATAATAATTCTTATACTTGATATTTTAAATAAATCTGTTAGATTAGTAGTCACAAGTATTATTATTCTTATTTTACAAATGAAGCTGAAGCTTTTAGAGGTTGGATGTGCTCATGATCCTACATCTTTGATCTTATGAATTCATCTGAGCAGGATTTTAATCCAGGTTCCTTGGATCAGTTACATTTCTTATCTTTTATAGCTCTATCCATATATAAAGTAGTATTTGAATAAAAATACTATCCAAAGCAAATATTTTTTACTCAGAATCTATCAAACATTTATTTATGCTGAGGTAGGGGAAATCAACAATTGTTAAGCACTTAACGAAAGGTAAGTACAAATAAGTCTTTCCTTTCAAAGTTTATATTTTTCTAGGAATGAAAATAAATAAGGCACATATTTATTGCTTTAGCAAAGTTTACATTTTAGCAGAGTGCATCTATATGGATATATGTGGTAAGTACATGCATGTATATAGATATATTTTCAATATACAAATTGATGTTAATTCACAAATTAACATCAACTTAGGAACTGCTAATAGATAGAACATGAAGTCTACAGTAAGAAAAACCTGAGTTCAAATCTGTTCTCAGGCACTAGTTGTTTGACGGGAGCAAGTCACTTAACCTATTTGCCTCCATTTCCTTATTTATAAAATTGATATAATAGTAACACTGTCCTCTCTGGAATGTTGTAAGAATTGAATGGAGTAGTAATTATAAAGTTCTTAGCAGCAGTGCTTGGTACATAGTAAGTGCTAAATAAATGTTAATTGCTATGGTTGTTGATATTGTTATTATTATTGTTGTTAAGGTGATGTATAGGATTCAGTTTCTCACAAAGGATCCATGATTCTCTGTATGAGGGAATACCTGAGCACAACTAGTCTATAATTTGGCAACTGAGTCCTGGAGATTGCCAGAGGCACAGAAGTTAGTGATTTGTCCTAGCACACCCAGCTAAGTGTCAAATATGGTACCTATAGATTTTGACCTGGAGGGAGCCTCTCTGACCTTCCACTGGAAGCCTTTCTCTAGCTCTCAGTCATAGTGCTTTCCTTCTGTTAATTATTTCCTACTTGTTCCCTATATAAGCTTATTTGTGCATGTTGGTTTCCTTGCTCCCCAATAGATTGTGAGCTCTAGAGCAGTCTTTTGCCTTTTTGTGTGTGTATTTACAGCACTTATCAAAGTTCCCAGAACTGTGGTTAATAAATACAGCCTGGCTCATTATTAAGTCCAAACCTACAAACGAAGGTTGAGGTTTTAAGTGATCTGCCCACTATCACATAGATAATTGGAATCAAATTTCATTGTTTCCAAATTAAAATTTTCTTGATTCTAACCCTGGCTCTCAAACTACTTTGGTTGCCTCTTATGGAGATGAGGTAATTTCCTTACTTTTCTAGATTTTGCATTAATGTTTCAAATTTGCCCCCAAACAAAAACATTTTAAGCAATATTTTACTTTCTTTCACAGAACCCTGTGTTACTAGCAGTTTCTTACAATTTCTCCCTAGGCTCACATGCACTCTCAGTTCTGTTCTCTGTTAATTTTTACTACCCTGTTTCAGCAATTTAATAGCCTTGTATGCAACATCCTAGTGGGAAACATTGTTCCCTTTGTTAGAGCCAAAGAAGTGCCTTTATAACTGGGCATGAGACATGCTGCAGATGACATTTTTGCAACTCTGAAAAATGTGTCCCTGTCTTCCTTTGTACTCTAGTCAAGGCTGCTCTGAATGTTCAGTTATGTATGTTTAAATTATGGCATGGCATTTTAATGAAGTTGTAGAGGTAGCTTGACAGTGATGCTCATCTTACTTAAACAAAACAAAGTGAGCCCCCCCCCCCCTTTTTTTGACTTCAGTGCATGCAAATGGGTTTTAAGTTTCTTCCTTCTTCATCCTAGTGATCTTTGAAGAAGTCTGTACTCTGAACTCATACATATATTTAGGCGTGGCCACAAATATTTGCTTATGTAATAGGACATCAGTTAAATTTGACTCATTTAACAGGAAAACATTAAACCTTTCTCCAGAGCTGGCTTTTAAAATTTATCATATTTGACTGTTAGAAATAAGCTTCTTGCTTAAAAGACTTTTGTTTTAGAGTTTTACATATTCTAACAATATTTCAACTATATATATATTCCAATTTAATAATCAGTCTTAGTCTTTTAATTAAGTGAAGGCTAAAACAAAAAAAAATCTGCTTGGCATTTCCATCATTAAATTCAGGAGAAATTGGACTTTTAAGTTATAAATATAACATTTAAAGTGGCTATAAACATATAGAGCATTTGGAGAGACTGGGTGATTTGGGAAAGGATACCAGGATCAGGTAAGCCTAACATTGCATGGTAAATGTCTACTTTGTGCTGGGACATGCTGTATGCAATTTACTCCAAAAATGTTAAGTAAGATTCCCTTAATGAGGGATAACTTCTGTTAGGAAAATAATTGAATAATTGAATTCTTTAGAAGGATCTTGCTATGGATATGTCCTGAAAGTTATGCCTTGAGACACCCATCATTTAGATGTACTTAGTGGAAAGGTCAAAATTAAATGAAAGCTTAGCAGTTTGATTGCTTGCAGATTTAAATAGCAAAAAAAAAGGATAGATTAGTCATTCTGGATTTTCTTTGGTAGAATAAATGCAAAAATATACATTATAAATAGCAGGAAAAAGAAGGGAAGAGAATAAGTATTTATATTATAAACAGTTATAAAGCACCCAGCACAGTATCTGGCGCGAAATAAATGCTGTATAAATAACTATTAGCATATAGTACCTACTATGTGCCATGCACTGTACAAAATATTTTATAAATATTATCTCATTTAATCCTCAGAACAACTCTTCAGTATAGATACTCTTATTACCTTTTGAGAAAACTGAAGCTGATGGAAGTTAATTGACTTTCCCAAGTCTAATAATGTTTGTGATCAAATTTGAACTCAGGTCCTCCTAACTCCAGACTCTGTGCTATATCCACTATGCCACCAATTGCCCCAGAAGAAACCATTGTAACAAAATAAGAACTGAGTACCTGCAAAACTTTGTATAGTGCCTGGCGTACAATTGGTACTTGATAAATGTTTATTGGCTGACTGACTTTGAAAAGTTTGAGAAATCTAGTTCACTGATTTTCTTTTGTCTTCACATTATAGTAATTTCTGGGACAAAAAAAAAAAACATTCCTATTATCCTTCCTTCCAGGTTTTATCTTCCTTTGTAATGAATGAAATTTAGGCAAAATATGTAATATTATGACTGTAAATGACACTGCAGTCAGCATCCTGTCACCTGGCTTTCTTTAGTGATTAAGGAAGTACATTTCATCATTGGTTCTCCATAGCCTCTGGTGATTTCTCAATTATTCAGAATTTGACTTCCTCTTAGTGATTTTTTCATTTACATTGTTAGAATCATGGTGTATATATTTTTTCACTTCTTATTTAACATTGTTATCAATTCATAGAAATATTCTTCTTGTTTTCTCTACTTCTGTTTTCTCTTACTTCATATACCAAATAATTATCTATTACATTAATATACTGTGACTTCCTGAGGAAGTAAAAAATAAAAACAAATACTCAGTATAGATCAAACTATTTCTAGCACTACTTTTTGTATCAACAAGCAAACAAAATAAACTTCGAAACTAAGTGGGGGCTCATTGATTGGGAGATGATTGTAAAAATGATGAATGTATATGAATATATTAGAGTATTATATGGTAAAAATGTGGGAAAATACGAGAAATTCAGGGATACAGGGAAGGTCTAAATGAACTGGTGCCTTATCCACTGTAGTATATTTTTGGATTAAAAGGTTTTGAAAAGGTTATTTTCTTGCATAATTGAAAATTAATATCCAGAATGTTTGAACCACTTCACATTTCTGCCAGCAGTGCTTTGATATGTCTCCCTTCCAAAGCAACCAATGTTGTTCCCTGCTCCCATTTTCATAAATATTTATTGGTTGATTTGACATTGAAATATTCTCAATATCCTAGAAACAAAGCACCCTCTTTTTAAACACTAACCTGTTTCTTTTGATGTTAAATGACTGTGAATCAGGGCCCAGTAAGTCAGTTGATTAGCAGTTTATAAAGTGCCTACTATTGCGTCTGAAGAATCAAGTTATAGATCACCCAGAGGGCAATAGTAGTGGATTTCAGCAGGCTATATGAATAGCATGCACATCATTATTATTTTTGAAATATCAAGGAGATTTGGAGGGAGGCCAAGATTTTTGGTGAAAACCCTTGTAGTGAATTTATGGAAAGATATAAATCAAAATCTAGAATAAAGATATAAAAGAAAGATATAAATCAGAGTCTAGAATGTCCATTATGGATCTACTCTACTAGATTATTAGAATGGGTGGAGACAAAGTTTGTCTTGAAAAATTGCCTAATAGTTAGAATTGTACTTAATTTGTTTTCAATTCCCAGTTATAGCTCTCTTTCCACCTCCTTCCATACTCATTGAGACAGCAAGAAATATGATACCTATTATAATATATGAAGTCACAGAAAACATATTTTCACTTTTAAGAATATTTTCAAGTCTGGATATAGTTGGGTCTTCCTCATCACTAGCTTTTGAGAAGATACCAAATGTCCATTTGTTCTCTCTCACTTGTTCCATATATTGACTCAATTACCATATAATATTGTTTTTGCCTTTTATAACATCTCTTATTTACTACTTCTAGTCTCAAAATTTCCACTCTTGTTCTGTACCATATCATCCCTCACCTGGACTATTGCAATAAGCTCCTCATTGTTCTTCCTGCCCTTGTTTTCTCTGCACTTCAGACCATCCTCCACACAGTTGCCTGAGTGAATTTCCAGTAGACTAGATCTGACTTGTCACCTTCTTCCCCACTCTCAACAAATGTTAGCGGCATCATTTTGCATACTCTAGGATCAAATATAAACTCTTCTGTTTGGCATTTGAATTTTTCAACAGCCATTCCCTTTGTTATATTTCGATCTGCCTTATTCTTAACTTCCCTGCATACATTCTGTAGTCCAGTCACATTAACCAACCTGCTGGTGATCCATACTAACTTTTAAATTTCCAACTTTCACACATTACATACTGTCTCCTTTTCCTAATAGGTGTACCCATCGAACATCTACTTTCTTAATTCCTAGAATTTTCTTTCTATTTTTTTTAAACTTAGTATTTTATTTTTCTTCAGTTATATGTAAAAAACAATTTTTAACATTAGTTTTTAAAACTTTGAGTTCCAGATCTTCCTTCCAGGAAGGAAACTTCCTCCCCATCCCCTCATTGACAATTCAAGCAATTCAGCATAAGTATATGAAGTTATCTGCTTTGTTTCAAGATTTAGTTTAAATACCACATTCTGTAGGAGGCCTTTCCTTATCTCTCCTTCCATCTTTCCATTCTAGTTTCTTCCACTCTGAGGCTATTCTCCTTCTTGTCTAATTAGTTTCAGGGACTGTTCCCCCCCCCCTTTCTCTTTGTATCTTTTTTGTTTAGCGAAAATCCTGACACATACTAAGTACTTAATGAATGCTTGTTTGTTGGTTGATTTTGCCAAGTTGTAATGCAGATTCTTTTTTTGAGTATAGGTTGGCCTAAGTGACTGCTGATTTTGTTCCAACTAATTTTTTTTCAGGGTCTGAAAGTGAAATGTAAGAATTGTTTTAGTTTATTTTTCTCTTATGTTTTGTAGATTTTTTTCATTATCATCATCAATAGCCACAACAACAAACCCATTAACTAAGAACACACCAAATTCATTCAACAATTGACAAATTTGGTTGCATCTCATACTAATTACCATAAGATTAAAATGGAAGAGAAGACTATTTTTAAATCTTCTCCAGAATCTTGAAAGCATAAAATGGATATTACTGGCTAGGTGAATTGTCATAGAGTCACAAGTGTGATTCTGCCATTGTACAGATGGGGAAGCTGAGACCCAGAGAGAGATTTGATAGTACTTCTCCCCCCATTCACATAATTCCTAAGTGTCTAAAATGGGATTCAAATCTAGGTCTCCCCAGTGAAAGGAAATTACGTGCTAAAATGGTGCTCCAATTCATCTTTCCCTTTCCTCATTGTCAATAGCTGTGTGGAGTGGAGTTTGCCCCCTAATTTGCTCATACCCTCAAATGTCCTATTGTGATTACTACCTGCAATTAGGTATTTTAAGGAGAATGCTGGCAACCAACAGTAATAAAATAGCAAGAACTAATTTCTTGTCTAATGATAATAATTTTCTTATACTACATATCTTTGTAGGGCAATATTACCTTAACAGCAAGAATAACTACTATGGTTAGTTTTTGTCTCTTAAAGCAACCTAACTGGGATTCCAAATTTTATTTCCTTATTAAGCTTTAGCTGTGGCACCTAATATTGCTAATGCCAGTGTTCTTAATTTTCTTTTGCTTGTAGTATTATATTATGTCTACATATGTGTTCATATATGTTATATTATACAATTAGTTGGTTTTTTTTGAATTATTTGTTAAGATGAGTGATGGTTTTATAAGCAGGGGAAATGCTAAATGCAGACTTTTACAATAGAATCTTAGCAGTTTCTCCTTTTGAAGAGAGGATTATGTAATTTTCCCCCTAGGAGATGGAAGAGACAGAGATCACATATGGAGCCATCAAATTTCTCTCCTTTAGTTAATGATGTCAGAATAGTATAACACTTATGGATATGATGATATTGAAACAACATTGGGTAGTGTTGACATAAAGGGCTTTGTTTAGTGGGTAAAAGGTCTTGGGCACTATATGGTCCTAATAAAATATTTATTGAACTGAATTGAATACTTTGGCCTGTTACCAGATTAATCTTCCTAAAATCCTATTTCTATCTTGTCATTTTGTCGAACAAGTTCTTTATTATCATTTAAAAGATGAGCTTTAGACTTGTTAACCTGACCCGCAGTTGACTTTCAAAACTTTCTCTCCTTCAAATTTCATCATCATTAGCCATATTGGTTTATTATTTCTTTATAAAATCATGTCTTTTATACAAATAATCAGTTTTTTCCACAAAGATTCATTTACCCTTGAAAATCTACTCTAATCTCATTTTTTTGTGAATTATTATAGCACTTCTCACTGTGGTTATTATACTCTCAGCATTTATTTCTTTGTATTATTCTACTTGGCTGCCCCGTGATTTCATGCAGGTGAATTTGGATTCTTGAAGGCTGTGTAAGTGAAGCATAAACTTTAGCTGGTCTACCTACCAGATTGGAAGGCTGGGAATACAAGCCTAGTAACAGTGTAAAGATGATGATAATGATGAAAATGATGATAAACTAGATATCATTAGTGATCCAGCCTAACTAACTTTAGAGACAATTGCCCACAGTGTGATGAAATTTTCTAACACTCACCATACCTGGTATGTAGTCCTTAGAAGACTATATTCTAAGGAGTTGTAGGGGACTTGAAAAAATGAGCTGTTGGAAAATATTATAGTAACATTAGACAATTTATCAAGTCCCCATCCTCTTTAATTTGTTTTTTACCTCTAGATCTGTCTGTATCATTATCTTGAGACTTTCAAGTAACAATAATACTACTAAATTTTTAAAATGACTATGCTTTTAATAGGTCACTGTGATCTGATAGCACCATGAGAATTTCTGAAACTAAGGCTGCCAAGTTCATTGTGTAATAAGTGGTATTTAGCATACTGAATTGTTGATCTTTCCTTGTTGGCACAGAGATTTTACAGTTCAGCCTACCTAGTTTTTAGAAAATAGTCCAAGTGGGTCACTTACTAAGTAATTAGTCTGATTTATTTCCTTCTATTGTATTTTTATTTGTTAGAATCAGCTTTTGTTGGAAGAGGGGAAGGACTTTATACTTTTACTGAAAGAAGCTTAGTCTGGGAATGTTTGAGAATCTGACACCAGTCATAAACTGCAATTATCCTGTACTCAACTTTTACATTTAGGAGTATCTGCACCCAGATTTTGGAAAGAGAATTGTGTGTCATAAGGCACAATGAAAATAAATCAGAGTTATTATTATTGGCTTAATCTTGACTGTGGAAGTAATATTTACATAATAATGTTTTAGTTGTTTCTATAGAACTTATTCAAAAGCATATCATTCACAGCATTTGGAATTAAAGCTTATTGGTATATTGGTACTGGAATAAATTTCCTAATTTATAGTTAACTTAATTCATAATTTGACTTAATTTTGATTCTTGTTTTTCTTACTAATTCACAGTGATCTCAAGTTTGGACAAACTATCTGTATGGATTTGTCATGGTTTTATTGATATAGATTGGATTAATTTAGTGTAACTCAGGAGTTTTTTTTAATTAAATTCTGCTAATTCAAATATAACTTATTACCTTTACAACTTGGACAATTTAATTTTAAGGAATTCCTTAAAATTTAATTATTTAGGACAATTTATTTTCAGGTTATTTTTGTTTTGTTTTAATGGACACCTTATTTAGATCAATTTATATTCAGTTTTTGTTTTGTTTTGTTTTTAATGGACATAAAATTCTGTTTTGTATTTTTTCCAAGTTTCATCTGCTGTCTTTTACTATTCGGCTGTGTTATAATAACCATACTACCCACAAGTTCAGCTTTTTAAATGAAGCCAGAATGTGAGGAAGGAGAGTATAGGCATTCACAAGGCAGATACAAGGGATAGGGTGAAGAGGAGAAGAGAGGGAGACATGACTCTTGTTTTGGCTTTCTGTAGAATTTTACTCCAAGGGGAGAAATGCTCTTGGAACACTTAGAGGTGCAGTGGCAGATGTATTACAGCTGTGACCCTTTGGTTTTGTTCCAATGGTAGTATTTGTGTGCACTGTCAGGCAGTCTTAAAAAGACCCACCCTGGAAGTGATTCAATTCTGTAAAGGGAGTTTTGTTTTTCTAAGGTTTCATGTGTTATCATGTGGTAGTGGTAGTGATGATAGTGATGGTGGTGATCCTCAGTCTCTTGTTTCTTAAATTGGCATTTTAATAAGATGCATATTGCATGGGCTAAAAATATGATTATTATTTCTGTGTAAACTATATGACCCTGGGCTCCTGGCCAAGTCCTAAGGTATAAATGCGATATGCAGCACATTCTAGACACTGAAGGTAATCTCTGAATTCCATTTATTATGTTCCTTTGTTGATATTAAAGTTCATTTTTTATAGTGCCTAACACATAGTAAGTGCTTAATAAAAGTTGATTGATTGATTTCATTAGAATCTTTAGATTAAGCTTTTCTGAGATGTCATAACATTACAAACCAAGTAACTAGTGTGGTAAATTCAGTGGTTCAGAATATTTCAAACTAAATTTTAAGTATTTCCCTCATCTCAAGTTTAACATTTATGAAAAGAATTGTTTAGTTTAATATTGGATTTCTAAGCCTCAGAGATACAGAGGCCATGTAATCCAGGCTATATCTGAACAAGATATCCTTTCTATAACATCCAAAAAGGATTATCTAGCCTTTGCTATAATGTCTCTAATGATGGGGCAAAGCCCCTCACTCCCCAGACTTCTCCTTCCATTTGCACAACTTTTAATTATTTAAGAGATTTTAATCAGACTTGATTTTTGCCTCTTTTTTCTGTTACCTACTTCTGTCTTGGGGCCAAAAAGAAGTCTGTTCTCTTTTCCAGTTAAATGAGATAATGTTTACAATGCCTGCCACATAGTAAATGCTTCTTCCTTTTCCCCTTTTTCAAGGTGACAGAGTTTTAATATACATAAAGAGAGCTATCAGTGATGCTTCCTCTTTTGCTTTCTCTAAGATGAACAGCCCTGGTACTGTTAACTGATAGGGCATGATCTGTGACCCAAGTGCTAAGAGATTTAATGAAATCGTTGTATTTGCTTGCTTACTCCTCCCACACTCAACTTGTATTTTCATGCTAAAACTGGAAGATTGATAGGCATGCCATCTGTAATGACCAGTTGGTTCCTAATGTTAGAATTCACATGAAAAACCTGATGAGTTGAATGTATATTTTGTTATGCTGGGACACTGAGGAGAGGAGTAAGGATTAAGGGCAAAGTAATACAATTTTTGAAAATTTCATTTCATTTCAAGTTTTAGGTTTAGGAAATAAGTTGTCAAAGTCCGTAACAAAAAGGACTGATTTATGGCCCAGGATTTCTGAGGCTCGGAGGGTACATCGGAACCTCAAATAAAATGCTTCCATGTAGCTGTTAGAATGTGAGCTCTTTTCAGGAAGCTCTCAGAAAATCCTGGAAAACCTTACATGAGTTGATGCAAAGTGAAATATACTGCCTACAAAGTAACAGCAAGATTGTAACACAGTCAAGTGTGTCAATGACAGCTTTAATCAGCAATCTAGAATACAACTCTGAAAGGTTGATGAAATTCAACTTATCCTCAGACAAACAACTAATGGTGTCTGAGTACAGATTGAAGTATACTTTTTAAAACAATCTTATTTTTCTAGATGGTTTTGTTATTGTTGTTGGTGTTATAATTTTTTCTAACATCATGACTAATTTGGAAATATGTTTTGCATGACTACACATGCATAGCCTAAATCGAATTGCTGATCTTCTTAGTGAAGAGGGTGGGGAGGAAGGAAGGGAGAGAATTTGGAACTCATGAGTTTTAAAAAAGGAATGTTAAAAATTGCTTTTAGAGGTAATTGGAGAAAAAATAAAATACTAAGAATATAAAAAATTGTAAAAATAGAATGTGAGCTTCTTTTGGACCCAGGGACTAACTTTTGCCTTTTTTGTATCACCAGCACTTAGCATAGTACTTTGCATATAGTAGGTACATAATAAAAGCTAATTGGTTACTGATTGATCATCAAAGTGGCAATAGCTCAAGGAAGGGTAGGGAAAATTATGAGATAAGAATGAAGGGGATATTAGGTAGGTAGTTGGGATTGAAGAATAATCGTAAATAGAATTTTAACTTTTTCAGCACTCTATGCAGTGGCAAATAGCTAGACATTTCTGACTCCAGAAAGGACATTTAACTGTTAAGAGATGGCAGTCAATAGGTGCTTATTTAGCAAATCCTTATTAAACTCATTACTGTGTGTCAGATATCATGGTAAGTGCTGGAGGTACAAAAAAAATGCAAAACCAGTTCCTTCAAGAGCTTACATTCTAATGGAGGAGAAAACATAGAAGGTGTGAATTTTTTTGGGGGAAACATCCACGGATTCTGAGATAGAAGAGTGAAGGAGAGAATGCCAGGGAATATTTCAGTAGTCTAGGCAAGAAGTGATGAGGTTCTTACAGTGGTGACTGTGTGAATGTAAGGAGCCAATGAAAGGTAGTCTTACTTAATATGAGACTTGGCAGCTAAATAGTTATGTGACGCAAGTTATATGGGAATATGTACTTATCAATCCAAGGAATATTGATAAATTTGTGCAAATCCTTTAAAACTGTGACAAAACAGCATATTTAGTATCATTTTTATTATGTGGGATGTGTTTGTTCACCCTTTTGCTCATATTGTATATGGGTGGAAAACAAAGATCTTTGAATGCTTATTAATCTTTGAATTTTTGTCTGAATTTTATACATCTGGTATGGATCATAGGAGTTACAAGATACAAATTTTTTTTAATGATTGAAGAGAGAAGGTGGGATATATAAACATTTGGAAAGTACAATGAAGACAGTTGTTTTTTAGTTTATTGTTGTTTTAGAAATGGCCATTGTGAGAACTTATTTTGTTTGACTATACATATTTATTACAAGGGTTTTGTTTTACGTTATTTTTTTTTCCAAAGAAGTGGAGGGCAAGAAGGAGAGAATCTTTAATCGAAAAATTAAGTAAAAGGAAATACAAGGAGAAGCCTTTTTGTTCATCATATTTGTTACTCTACAGTGTATTTCACTGTACAGTGATATTGATTTTTTTTTGAAGCAATTGGGGTTAAGTGACTTGCCCAGCATCACACAGCTAGGAAGAATTAAGTGTCTGAGATCACATTTGAACTCAGGTCCTCCTGAATTCAGGGCTGGTACTCTATCCACTGCACCGCCTAGCTGCCGCAGTGATATTAATCTTGATCATACTTTTGCCCAATTACTCATTCTTGTACATATGTTTGCCCAGGTATATATTTTTAAAATGTGGTTTGGTGTTGGTGAACATTTCTAGTCTTTTTTTAATGCAGGTATTCTTAAATTGGGGTTCTTGAACTTATTTAAAATATTTTGGTAACTGTGTCAACATGATTAGTTTTCTTTGTACTTTCATATTTTTTGTTTTATGCATTTAAAAACATTCTAAGAAGAGGTCTGTAGGCTTCATCAGATTGTCATAGGAGTTTATCATCATTAAAAGGTTAAGGACCCTGGCTGTAATTAATCTTAGAGTGGAAGTGACCTTAGTTTCTCAGTCCTTGCCAATACAACAAAACTTTGTCAGGGCCTTTTTTCCAAGCTGAAGGACTTTCTGGCAGAGATTTGGGGAGGGATTGTCTGTGTTCAGAGCATCCATCTGATCACTAACTTTGAAGAAGCTCATGACTTTGACCTAAGATCATGGATTGGAATCCTTTTGTGAAATCACAGATGTCCCAGGTATATTGCTGATCAGTTATCCTTAGTGTATTTTTAAAGCTCAACTTTCCTGCAGTCTTTTTACTCCCTAATGAATAAAAAGTCATAGTTTTGGAGTTCTAATTCCAAAGATGTTGTAGAACTTTCTAGCTTTAGATGATAAAGCATATGTGAGTCTAGTAATATAGATATATGGTAATAAAAACT
>JAJPUD010023063.1:0-20510 GCA_023553655.1 Myrmecobius fasciatus | reverse complement strand
CAGTTGTTTTTCCTAGGAGATATTTCATATTTTCTTCTATTTTTTCATTTTTTTGTTTTTGTTTAACTGATTCTTGAAGTCTTATTGAGTCATTTACTTCTATTTGTTCAATTTTAATTTTTAAAGTATTATTTCCTTCAGTTATCTTTTTTAGCTCCTTTTGTAGCTGGCCAATTGAGTTTCTTGATTCAATGCATTCTTTTTCCATTTTGCCAGATTTATTTTTTAGTGAATTGTTGTCTTTTTCCAATTCACCAATTTTGTTTTTCAGTGAATTGTTGTCTTTTTCCAATTCACCAATTTTGTTTTTCAGTTCACCATTTTTATTTTCCAGTGAATTAGTGATTTTTTCCAATTCACCAATTTTGTTTTTCAATGAACTGTTTTCTTTTTCCAATTCACCAGTCCTATTTTCCAGTTTTTGATATTTCTGTTGCCCTGATCTCAATTTATTTCCCAATTCTTCTTCTAGCTCTCTTTTGAGATTCTTAATGCAACCATCCAGGTAAGCCTTCTGAAAGGGAGACCAACTTAAGTCTGCCTTTGTGGCTTATCTGGGATTGTTGTCATAATGTCAGGATCTGGGGACTATTCTATTTTTTCTCCGTAAAAGCTTTCTATGGTGAGAGCTCTCTTCTGCTTCTTGCTCATGGTTTAAAGTTGGGATATTGGTCAAAAGCAGAGAAAACTGCAACAATTTGTATTTGCCCTGGGGCAGTTTGCCGGGTTGACTTTCGGTCTGAGGCTGGTCGGGCTAGATTCGCACTACGACCACGTTTTCAGCTGCTCTCGATCCACCCTTTACCAAAGGCAGATCTGCCAAAGCACCTGCCCCCAAGCAGAGCAAAGTGGCTCAGGCATCTCCCAGGGTCTTCCTGGGTGCCCAAAATCTGCCCCTCTATCGCAGCCCTGACTTCCGCCCCGGCTGGAGTCTGATCTCCACCAGTGGCTGATTTCCCCTGAGGCTAATCTTCTCTGGAGTTCTTTCAAGGTAGATTTTTGATAGAAGTGCGTTGTAGTCCAAATGTTTGGCGGAGCCTTCACTCAAAAACCAGTTCGAAGGCTCATTTTGTCTGGGTCTGAGGGAAGGTCCCAAAGGAGTTCACAGAGAAAGCTGTCTGCAGTTCGCCATCTTGGCTCCACCCCTCGAGTTCTTTTTAAATTTAGCAATAATGTTCCTATATATTTTCCTTCTAGAATCTGTTTGAGGTATTGATTGGTGGTTTTTTTTTTTCTGTTGTTGCTTTCCTCTCTTATTCTATCACTTCGAGACAATTTTCTTTGATTAGTGTCTGCATTTTTGTGTTAAGATTCCTTTTTTCATCACAATTTTCAGGTAGTCCAATTATTCTTATGTTTTTCTCTTCTTGATCTATTCTCCAGAACTGTTGTTTTCCTCATAAGATGTTATACATTCTCTTTCATATTTTGATTAGCTTCCCCTTGTCCAATTTTAAAGACTCTGGATGTCCCTTTTTTAGCTGACTGATTTTCTATTTGTAATCTTTTTGGGATTTTTGCTTTGTTGGATGGTTTTTGTTTGTTTTTTCTCAATTTCTCTCATTTGATTTTAAGTCTTTCTCAAGTTTTTCTATACATTCTTTCAAGGCAGGTAACCATTTAATGTTACTCTTCGAAGTAGAAGAGGCTTTTTTTTTTTTTTACTTCAATATTCTCCTATGAAGATAAATCCCTGTTTTCCCTATTCCCATAGTAAGTTTCTATGGTTTCTTTCTCTTTTGTCTGCTCATCTTTTAGGGGGCTAAGACTTTATTAGTGTAATCCACTTGTAGTCCTAGGGTAGAGACACCTAGGGTTGGTGTCTCTGGCTTTAGAACTTTCTTCACTTCTCCGTTCTGAACCCAAAACCAAGAACTCCAACTTCCTGTAAGTGACTGAAGTTAGCCACTAGCTACCCTATCCCACTGCTTCAGCACTTATTGAGTAGGCTTGTTCCTTTTCATGTCTTAGCAGCACAGCTTGCTCTGGTATTCTTTATCAGCAGAGGTTCCCTCAATTTTCCCAAACTCAGACCCTGAATCCCCAAGCTAAGGTGAGGTGAAAATTCCTGTGTTTAGGGAGTTAGTCCTGGGACTCTTGAATTGCTGTTTCCACAGAGCTATCCTGGAGCTATTTACATTTCCAATGGATTAAATCTGGGGTCCTTATTTGCATCTTCTCAGGTTGTACTGAGTTATCTCCAATCTGCATTCATAATGAGGCACAATTTTGTTTTGTTTGAGGTGAGGTCTGGTAAGTTTGGGATTTTCTGATCTACTCCACCATCTTCCCAGAATCCCTCTCTCTTATCTTTTTCTTAAAATCAACAGCAAATCTGGGAATCTATATTTCTTTTAGTTGATTTTAATCATATTGTATATATTTATAATGTATTTAAATTTTTTCACTGTTTTGAAAATTTGAGTAGCATAAGAAAATGATATGTTATTTAATGATATAGCATTGGTTATTACAAAGGAAACTGGGAGAAAATATTTCCAAAAATTTGTTGGTTAATTTTTTTCCTACAACTCCATAAACTACTTTGAGGAAGACACAAAGTATTTTTTGCTTCCCATTAGCAACAGAACTTCCAAATGCTGGGTTTTTCAAGAAAATATGCAAGAAAATTGGTATAAAAAGGTTCTTCTGAGAGAAGTTTAATGCATAATTGCCAACAAATTTAAATTATTCATGCTATGTAATACTGTCTCTGATCTAACTGAAAGGGGATCAGACTGAAAGACTGGAAGCCAGGGTTAAAATACGGTATTGTTAAGTCATTAACTATTACTCTGACTTCAGCTAAAACCTATAGTATGGTTGAGGATCAGTATTTTTATCTTCTAAATGGGTATAATAATCCTTGTCCTTCCTAGCTTTCAGGTTACTGTGGAAATAAAACTCAGAACTCTAAAATTTTTTAAAGTTTCTGTAACTCAGACTTACTCAATTATGAAAACTGAGACTAAGTTGATAATGATACATATACTATAGTTATACTGTTAGAACCATAGCTCCAATCCCCCAGAAAAACTGGATTTGAGAACTTAAAATGACCCAGCAATCTCAAACCCCCTTTTGCACACCTAAAAGACCCTTATTTCCTTCTCTGTCAAAACCCTCCTGCATAAAAATAATAGCAGAAATCTCTTCATACAAGACTTCTGTCTTCCTGGCCTTGTTTTTGCTGTATTTCCTTAACAAGAAGTTGCAAATATGTAAGATAAGGAAGCAGGCTAACCTGTTTTCTGGTCTTTGTCTACCCTGTAAAAAAGGCCTATGTCTTTTTGTTTAGTACTAAGTGCTTTGGATACAAATCCCATGTGGTCAAGTCAACAATAAATTCTCTGATTAAAAATTAATATTTCTCAACTCATCTCTATGTTTTGGCACAACAATACTTTCTCCTTTTATGATATCAAATAAAGAAATAGCTCAAGTTAAAGTCCAGGGAAAGAAAGGCCAATGATGGAATAAATTCAGATTTTAGAGACAGTTTCATTTTAGAGACAATGCAAATAGCCTTCAAGTAAAGAAAGGCCAAAAGATTACCCCATCACCTCAAACTCATTCCTACCAGACTGAGCTTCACCCTACTTCTTAAAGGCTATGGGATTGGGATGGGAATGCATGGACTGACAAATGTGAAGATTTCATTGAAATTCAGTTTACAGTAGTGAGACTTAATTTGCCAAACCAATGAAATCCATTCTGGGAGCAACAGAAACAAATAAACAGAAACACCAGGCTCCCAAGTTGTCAAAACTTACACTGCTGAGTTAAGAAGTCAGGCAAAAAAATCAATTTTATCTAAGACAAGAATTAAATGAGTTAAATCTCAATATCAAGACAGAAAAAAGAATAACCCTTTTCTCATCTTCAAGTAACCTCAAATGACCCCTGTAGGAGATAGATAATGTCTGCCTGAAAATTTTCATGATTGAAAAATTTGTAGATTGGGGGTGGGAGTAGACAGAAGCTATAGGAAGGGGTATAAGATATACCTAAATAAGCAGGAAGCATCTGGTACTTTTGGAGGAGTAATGAGAATATGATAAACAAATTAGAAAAAAAAAATCACAAGACAAAAAAAATTTTTTTGCAAATATTTTCAAGGGATTAAATGTAAAGACCTTTTAGAGTCAGAATATCAAACCTAAGAATAAATACTGTGAAAGATTCAAAGACAAAACCACAACATTAACAACAACAAAACAAAACAAAAGGAAAGTAACAGTTTTATTCAGGCTCTTGATTATGCCTCAGTGCACTCCTTTACCTTTACCACTAGAGTCCTTGGCTTTCTAGAATGCTGATGGGATCACTAACATTTCCTATAGATAATCTTTACTGATTTTGTTAGTGGGTTTTTTTTTTTGTATGTGTCATTTAATCAATAAATTATCGCTTTGCCGGAGCTGCTCTCTATATATACCTACCTGAGTATAAAACCACTTATGCTATTGATAATCCAATTGGATACATTCCTCAATGACTATCTAAATCTGATCTGTTCTCATCATTCCCATGTTGGTGCTACTGCAGCCCCAGTTTCAAACTTAATTTTCCATTCCCCTCTGGCTGATCCCTTATTCCTATATCTCTCAAACCACCTTTCCTCAACTGTTCTACTCTGTAGCTACCAACATCTCTACTATGTTTTCTGGAATGATTACTACAAAGGTTAAAACTCATTTCATATTTTAACTCTTTACTGAGACCTAGCTTCCTCTTGATGTCATAATATTTGATCACTCTTTTCAAAACTAGTTGTACTTTTACTTATTCCTCTTGACTCACTTGTCTAAGGGACAGAATAACAAAAAATTACTAAAAAGGGAAAAGGACCCATTTATACAAAAATATTTTTAGCAGCTCTTTTTGTGATGGCAATGAATCAGAAATTGAGTGGATGCCCATCAATTGGGGGAAAATATAGTATATGAATATAATGAGATTCTATTAAATTATAAGAAAAGATTACCAGGTTTCAGGAAAAAAAGAAAAAAAAAAGCCTGGAAAGACTTGCATGTACTGATGCTTAGTGAAGTGAACAGAAACAGGACAATTTTGTCCACAGTAATTGTGTGATGATCAGCAATGATATATATCTTTTCTTAGCAATGTAATGATCCAGCACAATTGTAAAAGATTCATGATAGAAAATGCTATCCACATTCAGAGAAAAAACTAAGAAGTTTGGTTACAAATCAAATCATATTATTTTAACAATTTTTTTCTTCCCCTTGTTTTTGTCCCTTTTGTTCTGATTCTTCTTTCACAATATGACCAATGTAAAAAATGTTTAATATGATTGTGCATATTTAACCTATATCCAATTGCTTGGCATCATGGGGAGGGGGAAGTAGAGGATGTGATTGAGAAAAATTAGAATTCAAAATCTTACAAAAATGAATATTGAAAGCTATCTTGGCCTTTTAATGTAAGTGAGAGTTGGGATAGCCCTTGAAGGAGGTTTCATTAGATGAGTCTCTTTCACATACATATTAGAAACTTAATACAAGCTTGATGGATTGGATTTTTCCCTGTTCTCTTAGAATTCTGGGTGAATTACAGGGATAATGCCTTAGAGAAAGAAAACAGTTTTAGGCATACTATGCTAATTCAATTTGGTTTTAGTTCTGTGATCTTGTCTGTGAAAGGAACTTTCTCTACCAATTCAAATAGTCAAATCCTCTGTAATTTGCAGTCTTCCAGCATTGCCTGGGGCATGGAGAGGTTCAGGGACTTTCCCATGGTTGCATAGCTAGTTTGTGTCAGTTAGGACTTCTATTGTCTCCAAGAATTGCCTGAGGCACTGGGAGTTTATATAACTTGCCCATTGTCACAGACTTATTTGTGTTCATGTTTAACACCTTTTAACAAGGTCCTTAGAGTGCAGGGACCAAGTATTATTCATTCAACATCTCCAAAGTATTAGGAAGTATTTCCTTCCCTTTAACCCTAAAGGAGATTTTTGCTTTATGGAAAATTTTAATTTTTGCAAATTTAGTTTCCTTTTATACTACCTTAATTTCTAAATGCACCTCTCCTCCTTCTTTCTAATTCTTTATAATCCTCATTCTTTATAATAAATTAAAAAAAAAAGAAATAAGTACAGAATACAAAAATTGCCTGACATTATACACAATAGGAAAATGTCTTTAATTTGAATAGGCACTGAATACATATTTGTTGAATGTTGAAGAATGAATAAATAAATGTATGAAGAAAGGAGAATTTTTCATTGTTTCTATAAGTGGTTATAGATAGGATTCATCTGGTTAAGAAAAGACTGAAGTTCTTGATCAAGACATAAAAGGACTTTCTACCATTTCTTTTTACTTTTTTCTTTCTTTTTTCATTTCTTTCTTTTCCTGTCTTTGTTTTTCCTTTCTTTTCTTTTCTTTTCTTTCTTTCTTCTTATTTATTTATTTATTTTTAACAAATAGGTCTGTTAAGGAATAGATAAAATTCTGGAATTTGAACTCAGAAAATTTAGATTCAAGTCATGCCTTTGTTACTAGCTATATGACTTTGGACCAATCACTTTATGTCTCTCATATTCAATTTCCTCAAATACAAAATGAAAATGATAATAGGAATATTACCTATGTTGCTATGTTTTTGTGAAGCTAGCATGAAATCATGTAAGTAATTTTTTTTTTAAATTTCAGTTGCTATTAAGGAGAAATCTACAAGTAAGGTATAAATAACAAGAATATAACATTTTCTCTTTCTATTTGTCACATCCCTAGTAATCTCTTACTTCCAGCCTTACATACTTCCTTGACATTATTATTTACTTTATGAATGGTAACTGGCTTCTTCAACAGTAGACTCATAGTCACAGCTATAGAAATGAAAGTGTTGAGATTGGAAAAGGGGACACCAATAGTTTGGGGTCATAGACCAGTTTCTTGAGATGTCTCAAAAGAATTTGCAAAGTCTTGAATCCATTCCAAGTCAAGGGACAAAGTTTTGTAATTATAATGCCATTACAAAAGTGGGCTGAATTTCTAAAAGAAATTAGCAGAGAAACAGAAGCAAGAAGTCACATTTATCCAGCTTTTAAATCATAGACATATTAGTTCTATGACTAATAGGTAGGAAGGAAGAGTGGTCTCTGGAATTTAGTTCTCATTGACAAGATTATCAGTCAGCAATGAATTGAGGAGTGGTCCATTCACTATTGTCTCAGAATTTTGATATGTGGGACTATCCTGAGGCCAGAAATTATCTAAGAATGGTCAGATTCTGACAGATTAGGTGTGGGAGTTTCCTGAGGCAGACTCCAAAGCCAGAAGATCTAGAATCACTGACTTATTGCCAGAACAGAACCCCCTCTAAAATCAGGGGATCAGAAAATCATATTACATCAAAAGGACCTACCAAGATCCTTTTAGAATGGAAAAAATAGAGAAGTGATTTTCATAAGTTTCCTTTCATATTTGCTATGTCAGAGTATTAAAGAGAAAGACACCTCAACAAGATTAGGGCCACTCTGGTTGTTATCATGGGTTTTCATGAAAGAATTCGCATACTCATTCTCCAAATTAAGGGTAAGTGGGATGGATGTGAGGATTCTCAGGAAACTGACCCCTAAAAGAGTACCATAGTTTAGGGCTGTAGTTAAGGAAAACCTCTCCTTGCATGTATCCTTGTTTAATCTTAAACAAACCTCTTTGGCTTTGTAATTTATAGTTCCCTGTTGTTGTACCCTGAGAATGGAGGGGTTCCTCTGATAAATTATGAGCCATGATACTAAGTCAGGGACATTGGGACCCAAGATGTGGTAAAGTTGTTTCAGGGAGGCTTTGCCTCTGTCCACTAAACTATATTAGTGAAGGTGATGCCTTTTTTCCTGCAGGAATTGAATAAACTGCTTTCTGCTCTGGCTCTGAGAAACATCTATTTGAATTATTTTGGGTTAGTGTTCACTATTCCACACAATGAGCAAAGATTTTGCTGCTTGACAGCAGGCTAAAGTTCCAAAGGAGTTTAGCAAAGGGGCCAAAGCAAGAAGAAATTATGCTGCTGCTTGACAGTGGGCTAATTCCAGGAGAATCTAGCAAAGTCAGAATCAAAAGAGTTAATTGTGACACCAATTGATGCTGGCTAAGAGGCAAATTGGATAACTTTATGGGAAAGAGTCACAAAGATTAGGTGAATATGCTAATATTATGTTTTAGAGGTGCAATAGAGTAATGGTAGGGCAGGGCTAGTTGCCCTCATTGAGTTCTATAGCATCAGAATCAGTATTGAATGACTGCTATTGCTTGGTAGAGACTTAGACAGATACATAATTTAGTTTTGTTTGTGGTACTCAAAACCAGGCAGCCTCAGGGCTTCTCCTCAGGTAGTCAGCACTGTCGGTACTACTCCCAAGGCTGGCTAGCCTTAGGCTTTTCTCAGTCTTGCCACTTTCTCATCCCTCTTCAAGAGGAAGAATTTGAATTGAGGTTCTCTTACTGCAGACTCAGTGGTCTTTCCACTAATTCCCCATCCTGTACCCTCAGAAGGGTCTTCTGGGGTCCTCTCTCCCCAACATACCTTAAAAAGTTCCTTTAGGGCCATTTTGTGAAGGTTACCCAAATTATCAAAGGGGAAAGTTATAGCTCTTATTATGGTAATAAAGAATTAGATCATGGGGATTAGTGAGAATAAAAACAATTTTACACTTGGTTTGGGTCTTCTTCCCAATCAAATCCAACTCAAGTCTTTAGTTTGGACTTATACTCTCTGCATCTTTCTGTTGCTAAAGTTATTTGAGACCTGATTTTGCAACCAGAAGCTATGGGTCATAAAACATATTTTGAACAGTGCCCTCTAATCCCACAATTTTATTTAACAATTACTAGCATTAGTTCTAGAGATGATTCATTTTACCTTATCAGACTGAATGGGACTGATTGGATGAGGTTTTCTCAGTTTATAAGACTAGGCCTAAGTTACATGATCCCAATTCCCAGAGCCAGGTCAGGTCTTGGAACCTGGGTCCAAGAAGGAGGACTCTGGGAAGTCACATGATCTCTAAAGAGTCAAGATCCTAAATTACAGGAAATGATGTGACCAACAGGAAGCAGACAACAATGGTGACTATTGGTCAGTGATGGTTACTTCCTTTTAGTCTATCCAATGAAAAGGCTTGGGTCTTTTGCTATTTAAATCCTGAAAAACTGGAAGCTTCTCAGGTTCCATGAACACATGGTGGGAGTTGGGATAGCTCCCAGTGTGTGTCTGGGCCTCTCCCTGCAGGGATTAAATAAATGCTTTTTCTTTGTACCTGAATATGTCTCTGAATAGCTAATTTGGGAAAGGGGGTTTTGCAACTGGCCCACCAAAAACCTTTACTTGGATTCTTTTTTCTTAACTTCTGAGGCTTGAAGACATCATCTATTAGAAGTAGCTAGATAAAACAAAGAAGGCCTGAGTTCAAATCTGCCCTCAGATAATAGGGTATGTTGCCTTTGACAAATCACTGTTTCAGTTTCTTCATGTGTAAAATGGGGATAATATCTCTCAGGGTTGCCATGGTAAAATGAGATAATATAAAGTATGTTGTGAGCCCCAGAGAGCTATATAAATGTGAGCTGTTATTTTAATTTCCTTCCCTAATGTCTGTACCCATTTTGTTGCTTTTTCATTATTATTCAATTACTTTAACAATGAAAGAAGTATAAATTATTTGTGGAAAATTAAAAATATGTCTAAGTCTCTACCAAATACAGTATTTTCTAATGTATGGTCACATGCAAATGCCATCTAAAGTTTATCAAAAATGAATTAAAATGCTCAAATATTAAAGGTTTTGTTTTGGTTTTGGTTTTCCTTTTCATGTCAGGGATGATAGATTGCCATCGTCACTATGACATAGAGGAATGGGGAGCTGATCAACAGGTCATTAAGGATTAAGGCCCTTATCTAATGTTTCTTTCATGCACATGTGCTAAATGATGCAGTGCCATATGTCAAGAGATAATAATACATATTTAGAGCAGTGGAGAAACACAATTTAGCGAAGTCATCAAATTCATATTTTTTAAAGCAGAGAGGGGCCAGCTTCCACTAACAAACTAGTTCATCATTGAAAATAGTGAGCTTTTTTTGCTTTGCTCACATAAACTAATTTTATCATTCATAATAAAATATGCAGAAAATGTATGATGAGAACTGGCCATTTTGAAGCAGCAATAAATAATATAACATTGTGTAATAAAAAAAAATGAAGATGATTCATCAGGAAAATATACTTTAAGTGGCATGTTTCTCCCACGCATACTTATACACATATCCTCATTTTCTGAAACTTCATCAGCTGTTGAAGTCTAATTTATAACTGCATCTACTTCTCTACATAAGCATTATTAGGGAATTTATACTTATGAGGTTTAAGGCTTTAATTTCTCAGAACCCAACACTTTCAATTCATAGTGTGATAAGAGATTACTTAATACTCTTAATTTTATTTTTCCCCCCTTACTGAGAAGCTGTTAGGTGGTGAAGTGCCTAGGAAGATTGAGTTCAAATCAGGCCTGATGCTAATAAGCTATATGACCTTAAGCAAATTATTTAATATCCTTTGCCTCAGTTTCTTTATCTGTAAAAAGAGCTGGAGAAGAAACTGGTTTGTTGGTTGGTTGTCCTTTGTTCTTGCAGAGGACCAAAATGACATCACTGTTAGTCAAGTTATAGTGTGTCCGACTGGCTGATCAGACCAATAAGAGCTCAGAATACTCTGCCACAGGTTGACACTAATAATCCATATGTACATTTAGGGTGGCTTCTCTAACTTTGTGCTTCTTGCATTTCTTCTGAGCTAATTTACTTCTCTTTTACTCATAGAGCATAGCACTTCTCCTGATGAGGGTATACCATACCAGTCTTGTGTCAGTGTCTCTCATGTCACATAATTGAATCTAAAGTTCTTAAGAGATACTTTGAGAGTGTCCTTATATCTCTTTTTCTGACCACTTTGTGAGTGCTTGCCCTGTGTGAATTCTCCATAAAATAATCTTTTTGGCAAGTGTACATTTGTCATTCAAACAATGTGGCCAGCCCAATAGAACTGTGCTTTATGTAGTAGAGTTGGAATGCTTGGCAGTTTAGTTTGAGAAAGAACCTCAGTGTCTGATATCTCATCCTGCCAGGTGATTTTCAGAATCTTTCTTAGACAATTCAAATGGAAGCAATTCAGTTTCCTGGCATGCCTGGTATAGTACTATACTGTACAGCTTTCATGGGGATGAGGTCAGCACAGTGATTCAGTTTGGTAGTCAGTTTAATAATTTACTCTCCCACACTTTATTTTGAAGCCTCCCAAGCATTGAGCTAACTCTTACAATGTATATGTCACTTATCTTTGTCACAAAGAATTGGACACAACACAGAGAAGCTGCAAAAACAACAAAAAAGAATGCATGTATTGAATGTGTAAGGCAAACATGTTGGTAATATGTGGCAGTGTGGTGGAAAGAGCACTGGTGGTAGTGTCAGAACTGGGTTCTAATCCCATTTATGTCATTGGTGTGACTTTTGATTTCACTTATTCTTTCATTACTTTAGCTTCTCCATCTGTAAATTGAGGAAAGTGAATTAGAGTAGCATCTCCAAAAGAAGAGTTCCGGTCTCTTATGGCCAAATTATGTACTCAATCGATAGACATTTATGAAGCACTTACTCTGTAGGCATTATACTAAATACTGGGATTATAAAGAAGTTAAAAATAATAACAAAAAAGATAGTTTGTAACATTTTCTGGTTCTAAAGCTATAATCTTATGATTTTTTACAGTTTGGCATTTCTGTATCTGATATTCTTGGAGGTATATAATAAATAATGGGATTACTGTAGCAAATGTTTTAATTGGTCAACTTGTAATTCACCACATTTTAATCAATGCATAATTCTAAATTGATATCTAGAATGGGTGGATGGACCAACCTATAATTCCATCAACAAGGCATTAGTGTCTTTAAATAGAATCATTTCCCACCTTTTTCAACTTTGACAATTTGTAGTGTATGAAACAAAACAAGATTTTTTTTTCAATTTTTAATTCTTTTACTATAAGTAATATGGTGCCCCATTTCATATGATCACTTATAGCTTGTGATGCTTTATTCAAAAACTGTGATCATATCCTTTATAGTGGGAATTTTTTTTTTTTAATGGAACTTTTATCTGAGGGCTTTAGTATTCTGTGGTTCATTAGACCTAATGGTATCTCCTATGAAGGAGGCACATAATTTATCACTGTCCCATTTTACTAATGTAAAACCAGTGGCATAGAAAAATAATTCATTTTCTCTGAATCCCCAAAATTAGTGACCAAAGAATAAGGATCTAAAAAATAAAAATATGCAATACATACATAATACATTTACATAATAGTAATAGCAGTCATTTATATATTACTTTAAGATTTGCAATGTATTTTAAATGTTATTTCATTTTATTTTTACAACAATTTTGTGAGGCAAATGTCATTCTCATTTCTTTTTATGAATGAACTAAGTTTGAGATCAGTTGAGTGGTTAGTTAAGGATCACACAGCTCAGAAGTCATTGACACAGAATTTGAAGTTAGGTTTTTCTTACTTCAAATTCAGCTCTCTATATGAGATGCCACTTAGAATTTTCTAGAAGAGGGAATAGAAGTGCATATTTATAGTCTTGAATGCAATATTCCAATTTACTGATTTTCATTTATATGTTTCTGTAATTATTTTGCATTGCCCTATGTTATGTACTTGGAAAAGCATGGTAAACTTGAAGTAGTGATAGTCAAAAAGACATATTCATATATATAAATTGATAAACTGAAAGGCCATTATAAAACAAGATTATCATATTTTCTTGATTGATACTTAAATTGTTGGAGAATTTCTTGAGGGAATTATCTTCCTAAGAATATTCATTCATAAGCAAGTCTGTGAAGTGAGAGGTTAAATATAGTGAGTAGTCAAACAGAAAAGACATTTATTATTACACTAAGAAAATTTGTTTCCCAGTAGCAGCTTCAGTTTCCTAAAATCCAGATTTGGGCTAATTTAGATTTTTCAGGTTTGCTTAGAATAGATAGCCAATAAGTAGCACTATGCAGAATTTGAAAGGACCAAGTTGTGGCAGTCTGTAGATATTATAAAGCTGGTTTTGAAAATCCTGGTTGGATGTTCGGTGCAGCATTTGTGGGGTCACATGCAGCTAAATATTGCCATGTGAAATAGAGCTTTATGTATTTATCCTAAGCAGGATGGAGATAATCCAGTCAAGCTTTGTGCATTAGGTCTATACAATAATGGTGATTCAATCAGGCTTAGTGTATTTAGTCTACAGGTGAAAAGGGGGTAAAGGAAGTGAAGGAATAATTCAATTAAACCTCACCTTCTAATACTGAGGGTTTTTTTTTCCCCCGCATACATTACATTTATACATTCCTATCCTGATTGATGTCCTCTGTTGTGGTTGGGGGCCACACTTGTAATTTCATAAGTGTAAGAAATTCACACTGAGGAAATTCTTGCTATAATTGTACAATGGCACCTGTTTTTACAACTTGTATATGGAACTTGTTGCTCTCTAAAATAAGAGTTCTTAACCTCCTAAAGACTTCTTCTCTATGTTTTTAAATACATAAAGTAAAATAATATGATTTCAAAAGAAGCAGTTACATTGAAATAGCTGCCTGTATCTATATCTACATCTGTATCTATATCTATAGTTCATAGACATCCACGTTAGGAAGCCCCACTATGCATTGTCTTCACGACATCCTCCATAAAAAATTTTTCTTCATGTCTTAGAGCCTTAAATCTTTTCTGAGTATAAATATATCTTTCATCTTCATTATATGACCAATTCACCTTTCTTGATAATGTATTTTCCTTATAATGTCTTGTATTAAAGTTATAATTTATAATATGCAGTTCCTTTTATTTTTTAATAATAGATTTTTAACCCATTCAGCTGCAACAAAAATTTTGTAATTTTATGTATTTGTTTTGACTAGAAGCAAGAAATTCAATATAAATTGCCTCCAGACTAGTTCCTGGTGGTCTTTTGTAAATATTTCTGAATTTTCAAACATCCTGCTGTTTCCCTATTACTATTCCTTATTTTTGGTCTTTACCTTGAAAACAAAAGCTCAAAGGTCTACTAGAAATATATGATTTAAGTGAATAAAATTTCTAGGAATAGCAAAGAAAATCAAAAGCAAACCAAAGCTACTTTATGCGTTTATTGATGCTAAGATTTATTAATATGATTCCAGAAAAGTCAGATGTATTCAGATTTTGGTTTCTGGGCTGAAGCTTCTTCAATTTTAGAAAACTTCACCTTTGTTCTATGACTGAGAATATGTATTAGGAGATCTTCAATTAATGAATTGCCCTAGTCTCCTCCTCATTTCCTAGATTTTACTTCTGATAATGTGGACTTTCTGCTTGAAACAAGATTCAGGGCCCTGAAAAATCTACTAGTCACATTTAACCTTCTGGAGTGGGCCCTTAAATTTCATTTTTGTCTCTTGAGCCTAGTTAGGGTTACTAAAGGAAAATCTCCACATGGGAACTTAATACCAAAGACTTAAATTAAGTAATACCTAGTTTTCCCTACAAGTGTGTGGTAGGATTTCCCAGTTCCCATGAAAATTCTATCATGCAGGATAGTCAACAATTTAGGCCTACAAACATTCATTATGTGGGTACTTGAAATTAATGGGGAAAACAACACATATAATTCTGTCCATGCAAGATATATACAAGGTAATAGGGAAAATATCAGAAGGAAGATACTAGCATTGATGGCAAATGACTTTTGAACAAAAGAGAGATTTAGAGAAAACCAGGAGATAGAGATAAGCAGGATTAGCAATACAGATAAGAGACCTAAAAAGACATGGGGTTGAGAGATGCATTATCTTTGGAAGAAAAAGGTCACTAATGGATACTTTAATTACTCAGATGTTCTTAAAATCTATAGTGAGCTCATGCAGTCCACAGGTGCTTCTATACTAAGGTAGTGTCATTAATAGTTCCTGTGGACTATGATAGTGTATGTACTCCCTCTCTTCCTGCTAAATACAATTTGATTCTACTTTCTGGTAATCTGTCTGCTAAATAGGAAAACAGTAAGAACTAACATTCATATGGTACTTTAAAGTTTACAAAGTACTTTATAAATTTATCTCATTTGAACCTAATAGCAAACCCAGTAGGTCAATATTAATATTTCAATTTCAAATATGAGGAAAGTGAGGCAGAAAGGTAAATGATTTGCCCTAGATCACATAGGCAGTGTCTGAGGCAGGATTTAAACTCAGGTCTTCTTGACTACAAGTCTAGCACCTCAACCACTGTGCAACTTTGCACCTAAAACAGAAAGCAACAGCCCTGTTTCTAAGAACCAATCAGGAGTTGTCTGTGTCATCTGAAGAAAGGCATTATTTTTCAAGTCCATCATGTTTTACAGATGTGTCAATATGATTAATTTGATTAGAGGGACTAGAAAGGGGATCTTTCTGACAGACCCTTACATTTTATGTGGTGAGATAAATGTATTGCCTGTCTAGAAATTATTTCCATTAAGTAATCACCATGTAGCAATCTTCCCGAAAGTGAACTTTTCACAATAATCTAATCAGGTCAGATACAAAAGACTTGAAATAAGGTAGCATGATGCTGGAGTAAAAGCTGAACTGCCTAGCCCTGGCTTCTTAATAACTAACATTCCTAGTTTAGGTTGTACGTTATATATGCTTGGCACATTAAGGGAGCTACTTGGAGAAATGCAAATTTGTACAGTATTATTTATTAAAATGGGTAGAAATATATTTGCATTACTTTGATCTATCAGCAAACAGTAATTATTAAGTATCCTAATCTACATGGTCCAATAGCAGTTGTCATATAAAGTAACACTTGGTTCTTTGATCATCTTCTCTTGCTCCCAATCCCCTCAAATATTCAATTTCTCCCTCTCTTCTGGTTCCTTTTTTGTTTCCTACAATCAAGTCCATGTGTCCCCTATAATCAAGGAATGCTTTATTTGGACCTGCCGTACTTTCACTTTCACACTATATCTTGAACTCTTTTCCTTTCCAGTCAAACTCTAGCAGAAATCATCCATATTCCTTACTTTGATTTCCCCATTCACTTTTCAAAACTTTATACTTTGCTTCTGAGACTGTTCTCTTTATAGTCACCAATAATTTCAAAATTTTTAAATCTGATGACATTTTCCCCTTGTTCTTTATCTTTCTAGATTTTTTGCAGTTTTAAATATGCTGATCTATTCTGGATAAAATTCTAGACTTGAAAACACAAAGATATTAAGTCAAAGTCTGTGTCAGATTATTAGCAATGTGGTCCTGAGCAAGTCACTTATCCTTTCACAAATTCTGTTTTGTAATTTGTAAAATGTAGGCAGTAAGAACATCTACCTAAAAGGATTGTTGGATAGATCAAATAAGATAATGTAGCCATAATGATTTTTAGACCTTAAAGTACATTAAAAATGTCAGTTATAATTATTAGACTACTACTTCCTTGTGGATACTATATTTTATCTCACTTTGTGACACTGATCTCTCCTAGTTTCCTTTCTACATGTCTGATCAATTCTAGTTAACTTATTTTGCTGAAGCATCATCCATCATTCATTCTTTAACTCTGGGTGTTTTAAAACACTATTTTGAATCCTTCCCTCTCCTTCATTCTCTTCTCATCTCCTCTCTTCTCTCCTCCTGTCCTGTTAGGTCCTGTTCTCTTTTTTACACTTGTATCTATGATCTTTCTTCTCTTTTCCTCCTCTCTTCTTGATTCCCTTTTCCTCAATTGATCTCCTTTTCCTTTCTTCCCTTTGCTCTTTCTCCTGATAGTCTGACAAGTCTTTTTAGATAGTTAGACAGATGGATAGAGAGATACAAACACCTCTGAGACAAACAGAAATTAAATGATATTCTCAGGATAACAGAGCTAATAATTTTTTATTTAAATTTGCAAAACATATGTATGGGTAATTCTTCAACATTAACCCTTACAAAGCTTTCTGTTACAAATTTTTCCCCCCTACTCCCCACCCCTCCCTTAGATGGCAGGATATCCACTACATGTTAATTATGTTAAAATACTTGATGAATCAAATATATGTATACATATTTCCACACTTATCATTGTTGTGCAAGAAAAATCGTTATCTACAAGAAAGAGAGCTAATAATTTTCTGAAACTAGATTTTAACCCATATATTCTTGATTCTATTCTATCCACTCTTCCACCTAGTGGTGATATTTTATATATACACGCACACATGTATGTATATATACATAAATATATGCTACCTACCTGCCATATACATATACACGCCTCTATCATCTACACATATTTATCCATCTATCCATCTTTTTTGCTATCTATCATCTATTTCTTTATCTATCTATATATTGCTCAGGATCGCCTAAGCTGATATATGTCATAAGTGGACTATGACTTCAGGTCTTCCTGACCATGGGATAAATAAATGTTCTATTCAAGCTGTGCTTTATTATTTCCCTAAAGTACAGAGTAGATGCTTAATAAATGCTTTTTGAGCTTTGAGTTATTGCTTATACCTGGAAGACTAAAGTTAGAGATTCCCTTGAGCTCAGGAATTTTGATCAACAGTGGGTTAATCCAATTAGCTATTTATACTATGTTGATTATTGATCTATTGATTCCATAGAAGATAGTAAGAGTGGTGGTGGTAGGGATTAGATTATTTTAAGAGGGGCAAATACATTCAGATCAGCAAAGAGAACAGGTAAAATTACATGTCCTGCTTACTAATGGCATCAATCTCATGAATAGCTTCTGTATTTCTGTATACTGAAGTGCAGTCTAAAAAATAAAATGCTTATTGAACATATAATTATTAGCTCTTTTATTATATTGCTTTAGACTTTTTGTTTTGTTTTGTTTTGTTTTCTTAAGCACCAACACTTTCTGTTGAATCATTATCCAACATCTAAAGAAAAACATTAAAGAGGGGTGAATACTTCTTTTTCCTTGTCCTGGTCAGTGATAGAAGCCTAAGTCTTCAAAAGACAAATACAATCAAGGAGGGTTGATTCTCAAAAACTTTGAGTCTAACTGGCATTATTAAATATCATGAACTCAAATTCTAAAAGAAATCTAATAGAGATGGAAGCTAGGGCAGATAAATGAAAAAAATTCAAAAGACTGGTGGTGATGCTCTGTAGCAAAACTGTCAGGCAGACTGAACTTGGGTAGGAGCTAAATATTTTTATAGATATTAAAGACAAAAACAACAACAACAACAACCAGCTTTAAAATTTGTTGGAGCAAGAAAAGAACAAAATAGAATAGGACCTGTCCTTGAAATGGCAGGAAAGATTTGACTATGGAAATAGCATTGAACCAATGAATTCCTATTTTTCTCTTTTTTCCCCCACTAAAGAGAATTATCTTTCAGGATAGAAAAGTTTTTAGAGGAAATTTTCTATTATTCTTTCATTTTCAAATATCCTATCTCCCAAACAGTCTTGTATTTAACTATTTTGTATTTATTATCTTTATATTTATTTTTATATAAAAAGGATAAAAATTTAAAAAGGATAAAAATAAAAAAGGATAAAAATATTGAAACTTAAAGTAAAGGAAGGAATATTTTAATAAGTTTTTATCAACTGCATTTGCCAAATGCATTCAAGCTTACTGAAAGAATTTACAGAAGTGAAGATTGAATTGCTCTTAGGAATATTTGAAGAATTCTAGACAATAGAAGAGGTTACTCTATTGAGCAATAAAAATGTATTAAGGACTTATCATGTCCTAACACAATAAACAGGCATTGTGTTACTTCCTGGAGATATATAAATAAAAAAATACAGCAATCCTTTTTCCATAGACTCTTTTATCTTATTCGACAATATGTAAATATGTGCAAAATAAGTCAAAAATAGATGACCCAGAAGACTGGATCAAGATAGACAAGCTATTACAGTTTTCAAAAGATAAATACTTTAAGCTATTGGGTTTTTCTTCTTGTTTGTTTTTGTGTACTTACATATAGTAAAACAAAGGTTTTTCTGAAAAGCCCACACATCAAATATGTTCATAGGAATATATTACCACCATTTTTTAGACAAAAGATAGGCTTAATGTAATTCTGTCTATTGGCCAGATATATTTATAACTGAATGCCAGATTTAGGACTTTTTCTGATACCAAATCTAATGCCTCTTTGACCATAGTTTTGACAACTCTAGTGAACCAGATAATCACTTTAGGCAAATGTGGATTCATAAGAAAAAAAAAAGTTATTCTAGACTATTATTTCATTTTTTTAAAATCAAACTTAATAGACTAACACATCGCAACAGTGTTCTAAATATATGCATCATTTCTTTGAAAAATTCAGTAAAATTCTTGATAAAAAGAATTTTTTAAAACCTTTTGGATAATAAATTATATGTACTGGATTATAATATAATTGTCTTTAAATCTGGGTGACTAAATTGAATCAATAAATATTTATTAATGGTTGATATCACTTTGAAGGTTATTTTCTCATGAAAGATTATAGGAATTTGACTTTAGCTTAGTTTTTAGAAATGTGACTTTAACTTGGTTCTTTTCAAAATGATTACTGAGTTGAATGAAGATCTAGATGGGATGATCACCTCTCCACTTCCATCTGTCTCTGGCTATCTTATAAACGATTTCCTTCATCCTAACTTGTTCAATATAGTTTTTTTTTTTTTTTTTACAAAAACCAGTAATGGTCTGATAGGATTTTTTACACATTCTTATATTTATTATTTTTTTTAACTTTTTAGATTATTTACTCCCTGTGAGTAGTTCAGTCATTTGACTGAACATACAAGTTGATGCTATTCTATTTATTTATTTTTTTTATGCGTTGGGCTTAGCACAATGCCTGCCACATAGTAGGCACTTAACAGTTGTTTACTATTTGGCTTATAAAATACCATTCTCATAATACTATCAGAGAGTTCTTATTAGTATTATACCTATTTTATGAGTGAGGAAATGGAAGCTTTGAAGTTATTATACTCTTTGTCCAGGACAACACAGCAAGTATCAGAGTGTAAATGCATGTCTCTAAACTCTTGAACACTTTTCATTATACTAAACTGCCTCTGATTAAGTATAATGTCAAGAGCAGGAAAAGTTATAGTTTCATTACACTGTGATCTGGTCAGATCATATCTAGAGTACTATTTCAAGTACTGAATAGAACATTTTAAGAAGACTATTGACATACTGAAACTTCCAGAAGAAGTTGAAGAGGATAATCTTCAGTTAAAGATATGAAAATCACTTACAGAAATTGGAGATGCTTAAGCTTGGAAAATGCATGCTGTCTGGAGCATGGGTGTCAGGGATAAAAGTGATATGTTTCTCCATATATCAGAAAAGTGTCCACATGAAGAAGGAATTTAGAAATTTTCTGATTGGTCCTAAAAGCCACAACTAAGAACACTGA
>JAJPUD010023062.1:0-20511 GCA_023553655.1 Myrmecobius fasciatus | reverse complement strand
TCAGACTTTATCTCTCATTTTAGAGATAAGGAAACTAAAGCTAAAGGAAGGAAGTTAAATGACTGGTCCAAATTCCCACAGGCAAAACTGCCTCTGAGGTCTTCTGAGTCCCGAGACTGTATAACTCTGAATTTCTCTATATGTATTTACCTTTCCCTCTCCCCCTTCCCTCTTTCCTCCCCCCCTCCCTGTCTCTTCTCTTTGTGTCTGTCTCTCTCATCTTTCTCCCTCCCTCTTTTCTTTCTTCCTCTTTCCCTTCTTATTCATTTGTATCACATAGTGTAGTTGCCTAAAGGAAGCAAATTTGATCAGAAAAATCCTAAATTCTTTTTTAACTCAATTGGTTTTCTCCAAGGAAAGACTAGCTACCTGCCCCATTGTCTCATGTGCATCTCACAAGCAGAGCACGAGAGAGACCAAATGGACTGTGAACATTGTGCTCTTCGTGTTTCAACAAGAAAACTTAAATTCCCCCTGGTGTGCCTATCGATATAGTTCCTAAGCCTGGAACAAATGCTGAGATGCCTCTCTACTCCCCAAGAGAGCTGCCTTTCTCCAGTACAAGGAGAATTGGCCCCAAACCTTAGCCTCCAGGAATGGTTGCATCAGTACTGGGTTTCTTCACATCTCCTGGGGAGGCAATACAAGAAAAGTGGGCTCCATGAATTATAGGAGAACAAATAAACCTGCATCCTGGATGCAAATCCCACCTACCAGCACCCACTAGTTGGGCATTCCCACAGGAAGAAAGGGAAGAGAAACCTGTTAAGACTACGCCAATCTTGGTACCATCTTTTTGCTTTGGCTTTGGAACTGCCAATTCTTGGGGTAAAAGCAGTCCTGGGACACTGGCTAAACTGTTGTTTCTTTAGACTTTCCCAAAAGAAAGATAGTTATCATTAATGATTAACAACTTTAGTGGTTATAGTGCTTTGGTTAATTAACATATGAAAGGTTCATGATTTGCTGAGGGTTCTCAGAAGATGCTGCATATTTTATCCCTAAATCAAGCTATAGAAAGCAATCTCTCCTGGTTTCCCTTCCCCTAATTCAAATAGTATAGCATCATAAAAAATTCACGGAACCAAAAGCCATAGGACTTTGGATTTCTGGGTTTCTTTTTCTTCATCTTTAAAATAGGGATATTGGACTAGATGGCCTCTGATTTAGCTGTGAGCTAACTATGAACAGGGACTGGGTTTTGTTTTGGTTTTTGCCTTTATCCCAGCATTTAGTACAGTGCCAGGTACATAATAGGTACTTAACGTATGTGTATTATCTTAACTTCTGGCTTTATATCTCTACTTCTATCTCTGATCCTATGTATGTGTCTATATATGCATGCACACCCACATACATGTATATAAAGAATAGCTTATACATGTGTACATATACATCTGTATATGTGTGTGCTCACACACAGGTATATATTAGTCGTTTTATCTGTAAATGGAGAGGGATGATTTTCATATAAGGTTTTTTCCTAGCTTTAACAATCAGTAATTCTAAGATCACCTCTGTACACAGATTTTTAACAGCATGCCTTCAATCATTATAGACAGTTATATGGGGCCATTTGTTTTATGAGCCAGTAGGTGGTTCAGTGGCTTGGAATCAGGAAGACTCATCTTCATGAGTTCAAATTTGGCCTCAGATGCTTACTAGCTATGTAATCCTGGGCAAATCATTTAACCTTGTTTGCCTTAGTTTCTCATTGGTAAAATGAGCTGAAAAAAAAAATGGCAAACCACCTAGTGTCTTTGCCAAGAAAACCCCCAAATGGGGTCATAAACAGTTAGACATGACTGAAATGGACTCAATAACAAAATTTTATTTTATGGTTGAATTTTTGTCTAAAGATCATGATTCTTTTTAGCACTTATTACTAGAACTCATTACACTCTAAAAAGTCAAATTCATCCATTCAACAAGTATTTTTTGAGCACCTGTATATGCAAAGCCCTATACTAGGTACTTTGGGAGAGAAAATGGCAAATAAGCCATTCATGGAGATCAGTTATGGGAATCATAGACTTTGGCTTAGAAACAACCCAAGAGATCATCTGGTCCAATCATACTTCAACTCAGGTATCCTGATTCCAAATCCACCACACTCTCCTTGCTACTCCTTTGCTTCCCTCATACAGGACATAATGGATGAATGAGAATAATTCAAATACAAGGCAGAGCATGAACATGTGGTAAGACAAATACAAAGTGTTATGCTCATGTTAGTTTTAAGGAAGCAGGTTACTTCTGGTTGAAGGAAATGTCAGTTGTTAAGAAGAAATACTTATGAGAAGAGAATAGAAGAAAGACTGGAAGGAATCAAAAACAAGTAGGACAGGTTTGAAATTTACATATTGAATTTGATATATATATATATATATTTTCTTTTTTAAATTGTTTTCTTTTTATTTTCAAAATATATGCATAGTTTTCCATGTTCATCCCTGCATACTTTCCTCTCCCTTCCTTCTCCCCTAGAGAAAGCCAATTGAATATATGTCAAACACATACAATTCCTCTACACATAGCTTCACAATTATCATGCTGCACAAGAAAAATCAGATCAAAAAAGAAAAAAAATGAGAAAGAAAACAAAAAACAAGCAAACATTTGTTATATATTTAAAGGGGAAAAAAGGCTATAGATAATATAGAACTCTTTTTCTGTTCTATGCTGTATATGGAAATGATGATTTTTATTTGGAGTTTAAGTTTTTATAATAAATGTTTAAAAGTTTTTTAAAATTTAAATTAAATAATTTTCATCTTAGTGATAATAGCTAGCATTTTCATAGTACTTTAAAATTTGTAAAGCTCTTATGAATATTTTATCTTCCAACAACCCTGGAAGGTAGGTGCTGGTATCATCTGACCCTTATATTCAGACAACAGGGCAGACAAAATGAATTGCCTAGGTTCCACAGAAATTATATATTTGAAACTGAATTTGAACTCAGGCCTTCCTGACTGCAGGTCTAGCACTCTATTCATTGCTCCCATTATAGTTATAGAGTTGTTGTCCTTTGTTCTTAGAAGGACAAAAAAACACCTCTGTAAGTAGAGCTGGTCCACAAACTGGAACTGGTCAGTTATGAGTGGACACAATCACATTACTTCCCAGTAACCTTAATTTGGAGCTTAATACCCAACATAAAATAAAATGTTTAAAATTTAATTCTAAATGGAAATTCCCTTCATTTTAACAAGTTAAGATGAAGAAAAGTTCAATGTCTATAATATCTGACAAAGGGTTTAATTCATTTAGTCTAACCGCTTCCTAGAGATTTACTGAAGCCATTTAAAATGATTTGAAGCAACCCTCCAAAAAGACAATCCTCTCACCCCTGTAAAGCAGCAAACCATTTATCCAAATATATTAACTTGTCTTTGCATATAATAATAACTCATGTTTTTATAACATGCTATTAGTTTAAATTTGAAGTGTTTAAGTGATTTTGGTTTCTAGTGTGATAAAATAAACAAAGCTATTGTGACACCTAATTCTTATTTATGTTATGGGAAAACATTTTGTATTTAGGCCTCTTTGGTTCTGGCTTCATCAATCTTCCAAGAAGATAAATTCTACCCAGACCTGTTATGTCTCTGTACACAATCACAGAGAATTATGTTGTGAAATCTACAAATGTTTTACAGAAGGGTGAGCTTTGAGTCACAGGTTTGTGAAAAAAAAGAATAATCTCAGGCCTCAGATTGTACCAATTCAGAATTCATAAACCATCAAGAAAGGATCATTTGAAATCTATCAAGAGACTGTCACAAAATGGATTTTGGAAAACTGAAGGAAACTCATAGCAAATTTCATCTGGTCAGCCTGCGGACATTTATACAATTATTTACTTATAGTATCAGAGATTTTAAAACTAAAAGGGGTCTTAGAGTTTACTGAGTCTAATCCCTTCAGTTTACAAATGAGGGAAATGAGGCAGAGGGAAATTAAATGATTTATCTCCCAGATCACATACTAAGTATCTGAGGCATGATTTGAATGCAGCTTTTTATGACTGAGTGGCTGAATAACTTGTGAAAATACATTAACAAGTAATGTCACTCTGAAATTTGGTTAAATTTGAAGATGAAATCAATTCTGAAATTTAGCTTTCAAAATAGATATATTTTTCTTTCATACTCATGGATCTATTAATAAAGCATCACAGTACTTCCAATGAGAAATACCATTTTAAAAGTATTGTTTCCCATAGTACCAGGTTAGGTTTTCTCTCTAATTAACATAGTTCATGTTGTTCCAAAAATAATGGAATTACTGTTTGGAATTTACCATTTCCTGTTTCTGATGTTTGTGCAATGCCTGGGTGGTAAGAATTCAAAACAAAGAAAGAAAATATTAGTGATTACCAAATAAGACTGCAAAAAGAAAATGGTAAGGATCTGTGGTTTATGGTTTGTAGCTGTCCTGTTTATAGCTGGTGAATTTGTTTTTGCATATTCAAAATTTCACATCCTGAACCAGACAGCTTGATTACTGAAATGGTAGAAATGATAGCTCCATGATAATGCTGTCACTCAGCCATTAGAAAACTTCTCTCATGAATAGACTGCTTGTAAATCTCTTTCAGGAATAAAATGTACAGAGGAATCATGGGACAGGCCTGAATGCTGAATATGAAGGTATGAAAGTTATCAACTCTAGATCCTTCTGCTTAATTCAAGGACTGGAGCTTTTTCTTTGACCTTTCTGTGTACACTCAGACCTTAGCAAGTGACTAATTACATAATAGGTGCTTAATAAATGCCAGTTGACTTGAAGATTACATTGAGTACTATGGAAAAGATTTTTTTTAACACAAAATAGGTGTATTGTATGTATCACAAATGTGGAAAAGTCACTATATTTCTATCATATTTGAATTCTGAAAAATCTAGAGTCAACCAACATATGTTTCATGACAAGTTTCATCAACCAGTTAATGTGTTTCCAAAGAGTTGGGTCAATGTTGGCATAGAAAAGCATTTGTAGCCTGACTTTCAAAAAAATGAAACAAAACAAAATTTACCACTTTGAAGTTATGTTAGTAATGTGGTCAATACCCACTTTTATGTTACATATTTGCAAATTTACCTATTCTGATTCAACAAGTAAACAAATATGTGTATAATGAACTATTATTATGATTACTGCTAAAATGAAAATTGCTTATTTATTTATAATACTAAAATTTATGAAGCACTTTCCTTGGTGGAAGGATGATCACCATTGTACAGATAAGGAAACTGGAGCTCAGAGAAATTAAGGAGTTTACTCTGCTTCACCACATTTTGTTTTAATGAAATAAGTGGAGTTCCCTAAGGGCCAGGTACCATACTAGGGCTACAAAGACCAAAATATTTCTAAGTTCCTAACTTCAAGGAGGTTACATTCTAGGCCTAACATCATACAGCTAGTAGAATTAGAGCTGAGATTTGAAATCTCCATTTTAATAGATGAGGAAACAGATGTGTTTCCCAAGCTTGGAGGTATTAAGTATCTGCCTAGTGACTGATAGTACTAATACTAGAAATATGGATCCATTCCAGGTCTGAGAGTCTCCATGAGAAGTCCAGGTTTTGAATTTTCTGGTCTCTACCTTCTAGAACACATCCAGAAGACACTTAAAGGTAAGTGGGGGAAAAACACAGATTCCAATAAAAATCATGGCAGTCATGCTTTCTAGTTCCTGATGATACTTTGAGAGAGCCAGAAATTTGAGGAATGAAATAGATTTCCTGATTACACAAATAAAACCATTTCAGTTGAACTTTTTTTTTCAATGATTCAAAGGAAATTTTGGATTTTTTGGATTTTGGATTTTTTAAGGGAACCCATCAATAAAAAGAACAGATGCCACAAGCAATAACATTTGAAATTATTGCATTAATTTAGAATGCATCCAACTTTGCTCTATATTAATATACATAATTTCCCTACACACAACAGTAGTAGCTATTTGCTCAAACCGAGCTCTTCGCTTCCTGCTGGTTTCCTGAAGATGGAATGCTGAGAGAAATAGTTTAGAAATCAAGATTCCAGACTCTCCCCCAGAAAGCTGGAATATCAGCTCCCTAGAGCCAGCTGTCCAACCCAGCTCATGAGAAGGTACTTCTCACTACCAGGAAAAAATCTTACTAAGCTGAAGACGCCTTCCTTTCAGAAACAATTTACTTGGGTTAACTCCCAAACCACAAATGGATTTTCTTATCTTTTTAGTTGGTATTGCTTCTTAGAAATTTCAGTTTCTTAATATTATTAATAATTATTTTAGGCATAAGAGTTTCCCATTAACAGTAATAAAAATGGCAGTATACTGCCTTCCTAAAATAATTAGCTTGGGGGAAAGGAAAGAGCTACCTAAGCATATTGACTATCTCTGGTAGGCTTAATAATATTTTGATGGACTAATGAAAATAGTAGTCATCTGTTCAATATTAAAAAAATTAGGCTGTGAGAACAGGAATATTGATGTGAACCCCATTCTATAAATATCAAATATAAATATACATATCAATTGCTTAATAATATTTGTCAGCAGATCAATACTCTCCAAAATTGACAGGATCATTGAGGAGGAGTTGGAAGGATGCTTTGAAGTTAACTGTTTCAATTCTTTCATTCAGCTAAGATCCAGGGAACACAAAGGTAGCAAGAGGACAGAGCCAGGATTCAAACCTAAAGCCCACAGATTTCAGTTGCATCCCAGCCTACCTAGTTGGTAGGCTGAAGGAGGTAAGTGAAAGAGTAGAAATTCAAATGACAATTTTGTTTCTTGTGAGAAAGTGTAAAAATTTGCCAACTGAACTGTCCACAGTTTTTAATTGTCTCTTATATGCTTTTACTATAAAGGAAGAGACCCAGAACTAGAATGTGCATATATTTTGACAGGTTATTTTGAGAGCTTATTAAAGAACATTTCATATTATGTACATTCATTTAAAAACAATTAAACCAAGTATGCAAAAGCCTAGTACAGTAGTAAATGAAATTTCTTTGGAGGCCGAGGACTTCACTTCTGGTGCTTATTATTCTGTGAGCTTGGGCCAATCCTTTGGCCTGGGGAGAGGGGAAGGGGTACCTCAGGTTTCTCAGGCTTCAACCATTTAGTTATCAAATGCTTTTCAACTCTTTGTCTTACAAATGTTGTCACTTAAATGGCAGAATACGTAGCTCAGTTTCCCAATGCAAAACTCTCATCTCAGCATTCCTTTAAATTTTTTTTTCTGCAGCAATATTCTTGATGGAAATCTGTTTTCTACACTCTACAATGAATAGCAGAATGATGTGGTACTGAATAAAATTCTAGTTTTTGGTATCAGAAAGACCAAAGCTCAAATCCTATTTCTGATGCTGACTATAGATGTTACTATATAACCACGAGCAAGTCAACAGTTAAGTCAATTAACTTCCCTGAACCTCAGTTTCCCCACCATTAAAATGGGACCAATAATAGTGCCAGTTTCAAAAGATTTATGTCAAGTCTTATTGAAACCAAAAGTACCTACTAAGGGTCATTGTTTTTTCCCTTCTGAGGACTGACATTTCCAACACTGCTCAAAAACCTTCTCTTGTTATTCCACCCATCGAACTCCTTTTTGTTTATTAATCCACATTAATCTGTACTATGCAAATAATGCTCTTTTTTTTCCACAACAATTTCTATCAGCGGGAACTTCAGTAGTTTTTAAGATGTAGATTATTCCTAAAAGACATGGGAAAGTACAACCATAACTAGTTCTCCCAACCAAAGTAAAGCAGTCCAGCTCTGGGAAGAAAGCCAAAAATTCCTGACAGGTTTGTGGGTTCCTCCAGCTCCCTTCCAGCCCACTTTCCCTCTATTAGTGCTGGAGGCACATTGCATTCCAGAAAGAAGGATGCTAAATTAACGAACATTTATTTGTGAACATGCAAGTTCCTTTCTCTATGGCTGCCTACTTACAGGTGCCATCAGTTTCTGGAATCCATCTGTATATTCTGATGCTCTTCCTTTCGGCACCCTATCACTGACATTTTGATAACTGTTGCACACCATCAGGTGAACAAACACCCCAAAAGGCCTCCAGTCACTCTGGGCAAATGCCCAAGAATCCCATACATTGAAATGAGGGGTGGGAAGAAGTCCAGATTGCTTAATTGATGCTGTGGTAAATTAACAGAATCCAAGAAGGTGAACCTGCCAACAATCTTTAGGAGGATCCAAAGAGTACATTCTCCTCCTCAGGCAGCAGGCAGGCAAATGATGGGCCAGGTTCTCAGCCCAGGTAAGGCTGGAGGAGAATTCCATTGTATAGTCCATTGTTCCTTGCATGTACTGCCTCAAGGGAGAACTGTATTGTTATCTGTGGGAGAACTTCCATTGAGTGCAGCAGAGATGAAAAAGGCTGAGAACATGGCTTTGGGCATATTCACCCTAGAAAGGAACTCTAGATAAACACTTTGGGAATTGTGCCTAAGACAGGGCTACAAGTTGGGGCCAATATATATTACTGATCAAGGATTTAGGGAAGAAGACAGATGTACTTAAATGGGACTTTGGGAAGGAGAGCAAAGGAAATATCCCATCACCCAGTAGTTGTAGTACCCTCTGGGTGATGGCTTCTAGACTGCTGGATTGGAAATGAAAGGATCTAATTTTAAATCTTATCCGTGTCAATCACTCAGAAAGAGGTTTGTAATGCAATGGAGAGGTGCTAGATGTCTCAGATTCAAATTCCAGCTTTGCCTCTTAAAACAGCTGGATGACCTTGGATAGTACAGGACACATCTGATTTCTAAGTCCCCCTAAACCTTCCTCATTTGTAAAACTGAGAGCGTTGAGATGAACGAATGCTATGGTTTCTTTGAGCTCTAAATTTCTTTTCTGACATTTCAAAGACAAGTTTTACATCAGAAAAGGAAATGTATACTTTTTTTTTAATATATCTGAGGTCATTTCCACCAGCTTCTTTCACAGGTAAAGAAAATGAGACTGAAGGCATGGCTGTACAACTTGTTAGTGATGGAGTTCCAGATACATAGAAAATTTCTTGGTTGGAACTGATAGGGAAAGCTAAGCCAGGATATGAATACAAGAAATATTTTTCCTAATGAATGACATGAGAGCATCTTATCCAATGAGATGAATTTTCCAGGCCTTATGTCCACAAGATGCTGACAGACATAAGGAGATAAAACATTTTTTTCTTAGTAAATTTATTTATTTTTTAAAACACATTGCTTTATGAATCACCTTGGGAGAGAAAAATCAGAGCAAAAGAGAAAAAACCATGGGAGAGAAAAAAAAACAGAAAAATAAGTGAACATAGCATGTGATGATTTACATTTAGTCTCCTTAGTTCTTTTTCTGAATGTAGATGGCATTTTCTGTCCAAAGTCTCTTGGGATTGCTTTGGATCACTGAACCACTAAAATGAACCATATTCCTGGTTCTGCTTGTTTTACTCAGCATCAGTTTGTATAAATCTTTCCTAGCCTTTATAAAATCAGCTTGCTCATCATTTTTTATAGAAGAATAATATTCCTTCATATACCACAATTTGTTCAGCCATTATGAAATATTCTTTTCATTGTGGCAGAAACAGTTTTGCATTTGAAGTCAAAAATCCTGCTCTTCTATTTACTATACAAGTGACCAGGCAGATCATTCAATCTTTTTGACTCAATTTTTCCTTTTCTGCAAAAGGGAAAGTGGTCTACCTATGTCATTTACAAGAACCCAAAGTGTCTGTCACTTGCAAAGGATTACATGCACAGCAATCATCATTTGCCTAAAGATGTTATAGGAAGAGAGACTGGGAAATTATTCCTGAACTGAAGTCAAGATGTAAGTTGGTATGGAGGAAAGAGACTAGATTGATTGTGAGAAGAATTGGGTCCTAGGTCTGGCTCCTCCATTAATAACAAAAGCAACAAACTAACCATGCAAAAGCAGCAAACATTTTTCACCTACAAACCAAACATAAAACAAGATTTAACGTGGTGGCTATAACTATACAATCTTCCATTGCCTGGTAGATGGCAAATTCCCACACTATAAACACAGATCTCAAAACATCATTAAGAACTCAATCTACAAACTATCCTAAAACTGGAGTATTATCACAGATACTATTTTCTCACAATGATCTGGATATAACAGTGATTTACAAAAACTTAAGATAATATTTACAGCAAATAACACTATGCCAAATATTCAGAATTTCCAGGTTACATAGAACAAAAATCTTTTAAAAACACAGAGACCCAGGGGAAAGATGAACAATCGTGATAAGAGAATATGGTAGAAATCACTTCTGTTATCTTAATATTATATGCAGGCTAGCAGGCAACAAGCCATGTTTTAAGCACTTATTTAGTGCCAGGCACTTTGCTAAGTACTGGGCATAAAAATAAAATAAAAAAAAGAAATAGTTCCTGTCCTCAAGGATCTTATTTTCTACTGATCTAAGACAATCTTTAAAAGGAAGTTGAAAGTGGAGGTTGGAAGTGGGAAGACACTCTTGCTGGGGCATCTTGATGAAGTCCATGGAGACAGAAACACAGCTGGAATAGGAATGAACTATGGCTGGCCTGGGCCTTTCCCCAGGAGAAACCATGAAGGATCCTTTTAGAGAGCTTGAAGAGAATGAGTTCCCAACCCAATAATTTTATTTAACATTTATCATAATTTTATTAAATTGTCTATAGAAAATTAAATATAATTGACAGGATAATAACTTGTCCCAGAATTATTTTTATCTGAACTCCATAGAACAAGATGAGAAGAATGATTTTTCTGTAATAATGATAATAATCACAGACAAAATCATTGCCCACAATTGGTCTCATCAACATAATCTTCATCCATAAAAATGGAATATTTTTGTTGTCACTATACTAAATATTCAAAAATCTCTAATCTATGTAGAATGAAGCGATTTCAAAATATAAAGACAGTGAAAGAAATCAAATACATATGGCAAGAGGAGGATGAGCATAGTATCTCTGCCAACCTATCTCCTTATGGGACTTGTCCAGAAGATGTTTTCATTGAATTTACAGAAAATGAGTTTACATCCCAATACTGATTTAATTACGCCCACCTTCCAGGGCAGTTATTTGGTCTTCTTTTGCAATAAGTCATAGGATATTAAGTTTAAAAAAATATAATAGCAGGAAAGTGACTTATTCCTTGTTTATCCTCCATAGACTGGCTGAGTTCTCAGTTGTCTGAGTTTGTAAAATGAAAGGGTTGGGTTAAAAGTTTCTAAATTCATTCTTGGATTTCACATTTTATGGATTCTAGGAATTTGGGGCTCTCAGAGCTCTTCTAGTCAGTCACAATGTCCAGGGAATACCACACCTAAACCATTCTAAATTTGTTTTTAAAATTTCTCTATAATTATTTCTCCTCAATTTGCAAATTCCACTTCCAGTTAGTAGCCTTGATTCAAGTCCATCTCGCCAACTCTTTTTTTTGTTCTTCTCCCCTTTCTCACACTGTCTTTCCTTTATCTTAAAATTTTTTAATTGATAATTTCCCTTTGTGTCCCTCTCACCTTACAGAGAGTCATCTTTTATAACAAAGAAAAAAAATTAAATAAGAGAACAATTAGAAAAACTAGTCAAGACCTTTCTATTCATCTTAATTTTATTCTCTGAGATCCAACTCAAAGCCTGCCAAGCCATCAGGTTCTCTCCTTTTTAAGAAATGCTCTTCTGTTCATGGTAAATCCCACAAGCACATTGTGCTTAATGTTAATTTGTTCCTCAAAAACTTAACATTTGCTAAAAATAATATTTCCAGAGCAGTTAATTCTAGGAAACAAGGTTATAAAAACAGGGAAAATGCCAAAATATGCTATGGCAAGATTTCCAAGTTGTATGAGTTTGTAGATGACGAATCAATGGCATTGCTACCAAATGTCAATGAGGTAACATTATTTGGGATGTATCTATACAGTTTAGAACTAATTCTTCTGCAAATGCTGGAGCTGATTTCCCTGGTAGACTGTTAGCCTATTGCAGAATTTGTCTTTTACTCCATCCCCGACAAAGGGAAGAAAGAAGGGAATAATCATTTATATGGCATCTATTATGGGTCATTCATTAAGCTAAGCATTCATTAGATCATGTATAGTAGTACCGGACACTGTAGAAATTGCAAAGAAGCAAATTTAGGCATGGTATAAGGTGGGGAAATACCCAACAGGACCAAAAATATAAGGAATTGTTTATATGAGGAGGTGGTGGGTTCCCCTTCACTGAAGGTCCTCAAACAGTGGATGGATGAGCATTTGTTTGATATATTATAGTGGGCATTCTTTTTCAGCTATCGATTAGTCTAGATAGCCACTGATAACTTTTCCCAACTTTAAAATTCTGTGGTTGTACAATAGATGTACAATTTTTGATTATTTGGTGCAAAGGCCTCCAGTGCTGAGATCAGAATTTTCACCTTTATCTAGTGTACAGTTAGATGGAACAGTAAATAGAGGGCCAAACTTAAAGTCAAGGAGACTCATTATCTTCTTGAGTTCAAATCTGCCTCAGACATTTAATAGTTATATGCACTAAGGCAAATCACTTAATCTGCTGCCTCAGTTTCCTCATCTGTAAAATGAGCTGGAGAAGGAAGTGGCAAACCACTCCATTATCTTTCCCAAGAAAACCCCAAACAGGATCACAAAGAGTCAAACATAGCTGAAATAACTGAACAAGAGTGAACAAAGTTCCTGAAGTTTAGGATAAATTTCTCTTGTGTTATTGTCTGAAAAGAGGAAGAAAAAGGTTGTGTATTTATATGTGTATATAATATAGATTGAGAACCTCCTAATAGAGTGAATGTAAAACTAAGGAATCAGGAAGATAAGACTATCTGTGTAAAACTGGGCAAGTTATTTAACTTTGCAATGCTCTAGACAACTCTCTAAAATGATAACTTGTAAAGCAAGTGCCAGTTCACACTGGTAAAGGAAATTTCCTCACTGGGAGTTCCCTAGACAAAACTCAAAAAGAAATGAGGTCATCAAACCATATAGGAGGATTCCCAAATGCTGCACATTTACTTTGTAAACCACATATTAGTATTATCTATGTTTTATTCTATTTTTATCTATTTTGTTAAGTTTATTCACTAATATTACCTATGTTTTATTGTATTTTTATTTATTTGGTTAAATTTTCCCAACTACATTTTAATCTGGTTTGGACCAAACCAGCTGATATGGGCTGCAGGTAGCCTGAGCTATGTGTGATATCTCTGCTCTAGATCAATGAAATCACAGGTCCAGGATTAAAAAAAAAGTATCAGCATGTTCGGTCTTCATATTGAAAGGCAACATTAAGTAGTGAATAAAAACCCCAGCCTCAAGGATAGAAATATCTAGCTCTGTCTCCATCATATACTGACTATGGGCAAGTCGTGCTCCAGGCAACTTTTTAAGACTATAAGTTGAAAACAATATGCTGAGCTGCATGGGAAAAGGGAAGGTCCCATGCAGGAGTTCCCTTCACCAATAGAATCACAAATTCAATCCCTATCTTTATCCATTTTCAAGTAATCAATTAATGAGCATTTATTAAACACCTACCTTATGCTGGACACTGGAAATATAAAAATGAAGATGTTACTCATTCCTGAAAAATATAACAGCAAGCCCCATGAGCTTATATTCTATTGGGTGAGCCACCATATATGTATGTATGTATATAGAATACATATGTACATACATAAATATACAATACAAAATCAATGTAAAGTTTAGGAAGGGAAAGCACTCATTAGTAGTTGGTGGTAGTAGTGGCCATCAGCATAGTCTTTATATAGAAAGTAATACTTGGCAGATATAAAGGGCTCAATGAGGTAGAAGAGAAGAAAGAACATCTGAAGCATGAAGGATAGCCAGTGCAAAAGAAATGAACATTTATCTTTTCATTTATGGGCTCAATAATCAATGAATCATTGACTTCATTTAAAAGAGAGTTATTTGAAAAGTTAATCATTATGAACTCACATCTGGGAAATGATCAGTCCTTTGGTGAATACCTTAAAGGCAAAAATATTAAAAATAAAACATTTCTACAAAAAAATCAAAAGATGCTATGGGGACCCCACAGAACTGCTCAATTACATGCTTAATTTTTGCTAACATCCCCATGTATGTGTATGTACATAGATACATGTACATGCACAATCTATATTTCTGTAAATATATGTATGTATCTATATACATACACACATATGCATATGCATCTTAAAATTCTGTTTTTTATATCACCTTTATTTCTGATATTTTTCTTCCTCAAAGAACCATCTTTTCTTTTAAAAAAAAAATAAGAGAGAAAAAAGGGGAGCATCTCAGCAAAACCAATATAATAACCAAATCTGATGTTACCTTCAATGTTCCATATTCAGATTTCTCTGTCAATGGAAAGAAGGGAAGGAGAGAAATGTATTTTGTCTTTTCTTCAGGTTCAAACTTGATTATCAGACTATACTTCCCAGAGCAGAGGTTCTTAACTTGAGGCTTATGAACTTGTTATTTTCACAATATTTTTGACAACTCTTTCAATATAATTGATTTCTTTTGTAATCCTCTGTATTTATGTCTTAAAAATATTCTGAGCAAGGTTTCATCATACTATTAAAGAAGTCCAAGATGCACAAAAAAGGCTGTAGAGTAACCCTTTTTTAATTAAAAAAAAAGAGATTCATATTATCTTTTATCTCTTATTTCCTCTTAAAATGTTTCTGCTAGATGTCACTGAGTATCACTAATACTCACAGCCTGTCAAGAGGTGAGATCATCCTAAAAGTGAACAGCTTCACACAGGAAGCCCAACATTCATATTGAAGACAATTGAGATGCTGCAAACTCCTGACCTTATTAATGTCCCACAAATCAGCAGCAGTCACTAATCTAATAAATCTTGTGGTTTGCACACTTGATTCATAACACAACTCAGAGCTTGAGGTCTGATCAGTTTCCATTTTGCTTCTTCTGAATGCTTATCAGCAGTGATGCCTTTAATTAAACACCAGAAGAACTAGGTTTTTGTCTCAGTAAACTGGATGGTGGCTGAAAGATTGTTTCTTTTATTAGAATGCCCCTCTTTTATTACCTCCAAGGGGGTTCTTTGAAATGGAAGCCTTAGCTCATGAGAATGTTTCACAGTGGAAATGTAGCTCCCTAAAGCCAGTAGCTCCCTAAAGCCAGAAGCTGTTTTGACACTCCACTGTAGGCTGATTGGCCCAGTTCACTCTCACCTAGTGCCCTCTTCCAAATCAGTTGCTACACCTTATTCTAGAAATAATGCTAGTACCATTTCCCTAGGGATCCACAGCTTAGAATGTTGTGGGGTGTGTGTGTGTGTGTGTGTGTGTGTGTGTGTGTGTGTGTGTGTGTGTAGATACCTACACATATGAGTATGCTTGCCTTCTTATTTGTTTATTTTAAATATTAAAGACCCAGGCCAGTTCTTTTGCAAAAAAGGGTGGGAACTAACAGAGCTCAATTTTTGTCCTGGGCTCTCAGGTAGCTGGAATTGCTGCATTAGGCTACTTCTCACCAGTCAGAAGATACCCATTTGGATTACAAACTGTATTTAAGTATCTAGGCGTCTACTGGGTGATAGGTATTGACTATACCCAAATAAAACATTCAGAACATATTAAGAAAACTTAAGACTGAGTCTAGATGGCTAAAGAAGAATCAGACACAGAAAGGCTGGCTCAGTAAAATTTAACATAATCACTAAGATCAAGTACAAGACACCAAATTTCATTTCAACACATTAAGTACCTGGAGGCAGCTAGGTAACATGGTGGGGAAGAACTGACCTGGAGTCTGAAAGAACTCACTTTAAATCCATCTTAGATACTTATTAGAACCTACTTAGGTAAGTCCTTTAGCCTCTTTCAGCCTTTAGCCTCCTTCAGATTTTAGCTTTATCGGTAAAATGGGAATGAGAATAGCATCTATCTCACATAATAATTATAAGGATCAAAGGAACTAACAGATGTACGTACAATAATTTGCAAATCAGAGCATTATATAAATGCTAGCTATTATTACTATATTAAGAACTACGGAATATAGAAAAATTAAGGATCCCTGCACTTGTGAAATTCACAATTTAGTACTACTAAATTTTTGCTACTTTTAAGGTTGGAGTTCTACATCATAATGATCAAAATGACTGAATTTTTTGGCTGTGACTGTTCACCAAGGTTATTGGTCAAGGAATTGGTTGATATCAGTTTTAATATACTCATTTGGTTTTATGAAATAATTATCAAATCATAGGAGACATCATTGAAATCCGATCACCTGTGGCCAACCTCCTACTAACTTGACTCCCAAATTACAATCAAGAGAATTAACCTACAGCTAAAAAAAGAGATTTATAGCATCAACTTGTATTGCTTCCATTCTGCATAACTAGATTATTTCTAAGTTAGATAAACTAGTGATTAAAAAGTTTTCCAGTACTAAAATTTGGGAAAACAGATAATATAACCAAGCAGAAAAATCTACCAACAGTAAGTTCAGGCATGAATTTGCATATTACCTCATCGGCATCAATTGACCAAGATAATACCAGTAAAATTATATCTTGTGATCATCCTGAAGAAAGGGTATTTGATGAGAATTAGTTTTGCTTATTCAAGGTAGGCTAACCTATACCAAGAAGGGCAGGGTAAAATACAATTGGGTAGATAAGAAGCATAGATGATTATAGCAGACATGGCAGCTATTGAAACAATAAAACATACTTGGATCCTGCATTATCCTAGTCACTTTAGATCAGAATACTAGGTAGAATTAATTTTGCAAAGATCACATAACAGTTTGCTGTCTTTCACCTCTCTTCTTGTCTCTGAATTATTAGAGGCAGCTGTGTCATAATGGATAGAGACTCAGTTGTGCATCAAGGCTCAAGTCCAAAAGCAGTGTTTGGCACATACTGATATTTAATGCTGAGCAAGTCACTTAACTATAAATTTCAAGAAGGGGGGGTGGCCCATATTGGGAGAGGAAATTCCCTATATCAGAGAAAACAATCTCTATTCCTAATTTTGTGAAGATCACATACATACTTAGCTTCTATCTCTCATAGATAATTATCAGGTCGTATTTTGTATTAGGGTTTTGGAGGCAGATATCTATAATCTTTTTTTTTTCATCATCCTTTATTGGAACAAAAGTTCCATCCGAGCACTATTATGATGGGAGGAGGGAGAGGAAGGACAATAGCTCTAATGCAAACTAAAACATGACATTAAAAAATAGAAGATATGGAATTCCATCTGAGGTCAAAGGAAGACTTTATTCAAGATGATGTCCTTGGAGCACTTCAAGATCATAAATTATCAAAGAAAGATTCAGTTATATTATATGTCACAAGGTAGAAGACAAGGACTGGTGCATTTCAGAAAATATATTTGACACTGAAATTTGAAACCAAAAGGTTTTTCTGCTCTGGTTAGCCTGTGTTAACTAGGATGCACTCATCTACTGAGCATTCCAGGTAATCAGAGTTTTACTTGATGAAGCTCTGAGAAAAGAAGTTAAAGAAATATTCACACTGAGGACTTTAAAGTAAAGTCAGGTATGTCAACTCCTAGGTTGGACATTTTATAGAATCAGATCTCTATTTCACTCTGGCATCTATTCAAGAGATAGTAACTCCTGGATATTTATCATATTGCCACAAGATTTATCTGGGAAGAGCAGATTATCTTAATATATTTTCTTGGCTAAATGTTATAATGAGTTAACCAGACTCATTTGAGCTATAAAAATAATCATAATATTGCTTTGGATCTTTAAAAATGCTTCTTCCTGTACAACGTGGATGGGTCAACGCACACAATGACTGAACCAGTCTGACTGAATGATTTGGTAGGTTCAATTCAGGTGTATTGGTGGTGAAATAGTATCTTGGATTAACTCTTCACTGTCACCAAGGATAAAAAAAAGGGAATTCCCCTTCACCCCCACCTTGAAGATCCTAAGGCCTTGTATTCCTTTAATGCATTCTTTTCTTCAACGTGTCTTTCTCTCCACTTTGTATACCAAGGTCCAGAATATCCTGTCAATTCAAGCAGGCATCTAAAGTTCATCACAGTGTGAGGAAATATGGAGACACAATTTAGGGAGCAGGGGAAGCACAATGCAATTACAGTCACGAAGTTTAGCTTTGAATAGGCTACCAGTACCTTCTAAGGACTCTCTCTTACCATTATCTATTTTTGTTTGTTTGTTTGTTTGTTTTTGCTGAAGCAATTGGGGTTAAGTGACTTGCCCAGGATCACCCAGCTAGGAAGTATTAAGTGTCTGAGTCCAAATTTGAACTCAGGTCCTCCTGACTTCAGGGCTCTCTATTCACTGTACCACCTAGCTGCCCCTACCATTATCTATTAATCCAAGAAACTTTCTCTAAGATAAGGGATTCTTAAGCTTCTCTGTGCTATGAACCCCTCTGGTAATCTGATGAAGCCTACAGAACCCTTCTCAGAAAATGTTTTTAAATGAACAAAATAAAATACATAGAATTACAAAGGAGGAAGAAGGGAGGAAGGAAGGAAGGAAGGAAGTTTGTATGCCTATTTTATAAGTATATTTATTTTGTATAGCTATTTTATATACCCATATACCCAGGGTTGCGTAAAAATTCCTTGGACGGAAAATGGTCACAAATGGAAAATTTAAGAAGCCCTGATCTAGAGGAGGTGAAAATTGGGAGATGAGTGGCTAAGAAGAGTAGCTAAGAAAAAAAAAGACATTAGAAAGCTGACCAGTTAAACAACTGCTTGATCAAGAGCCAATTGTAACCCTACTTACCACTGAGTCTGAAAACAAACATAATCACAGACTGCTATATTCTAGAAACATGGGACTTAAGCTGGAAGAAATCTTAGAGCCTCATTTATCTTTTAACAGATGAATACTAATTTTCCTGGTCCCATAAGCACACATGCCACATTGCTCAGTCTTTTGTTTTCTTGCTTTTGAGCTATAGTTAAGGTTCAAGAATGATTCTTGGTAATGCAAATTTATAAGATTGGCTGGAAAATAGCATGACCTTATATAACCAATTTTTGGTCACGTGGACTATAATAGAATCATAGAGTTGCAAGGGCCCTGCCAGCTGGTGGTATTTCTGGACCTAGATCCAAGGTCTCAGACAACCCAATACAGTGTTCTTTCCACTATATCATGCATATTTCAAAGTTTATTGTTTTCCTCTAAATATACTTGGGCTGGTTTGTGGAGCAAATGTCACTCACCCATCTCCATGTCAGAAGAGTAATGTTTGAAGCTTTGTGGACCTCTGGATCCTTGAGCTTTCAATCCTGTTAACAAGCATGTCAACTCAAGTCACTTGTGAGGATGGCTCCTCTGCTAAGGCCTTCAATCTACTTAAGCCAGGGATCCTTATTCCCTTTCAAATTCCCTCATCTCCTTGTTAGATAAGAAGGAGATAAAGACTTCAGTTTCTCTCAAGTTTCCTGGGATAAAATCCCTGATCCAAAGCTAGGTGACATTTACTCTAACTTATATCCAATGATCTTCTAAAATAGATGCTGAAACAATCTAAATCTAAAATCTAAAATCAATACATAAAAGCTTCTTTCTTGCCTTGGTTCTCATTTGCCAGGACTCAACTCAGAGGCCTGATTTTTCAGCTGAGTTGAAACCCTTTAAATACAGGAATTTGTGATGTAACTGGTGACACAGATTAGCAATGTGTGAACAGAACAGTTCACGTGAAACATCACAGCAAACTGAAGAAGAGGAAGAAATGGATTTGGCTCTATACTTCAATTTCCTTCTCCTTCACAACCTACTCCTTTCATACTTCATCCCTAATAGATTTTAAATGACATAATTATCCAGCCCTTTTCAGCCAGCCTCCATGGCACAATGAACTTAGCATATTGTTTTCTCAATACTAACATCTAGCTAATAAAAATAAGAAGAACATGAAGGTGAATGTTTTGGGGGGAAGATGGAAATGTAATTCTCTTTGGTGATCTTTTTGGATGACACTGACATGTGTGTTTGTGATGCTGTTTGCTATTTTGAAACCCCAGAGAGAAAAGGTGGTTCTTTTCAGCTGGTTGGCAACTTCAAGCTCATACCCTACATTTTATATTTTAGTCAAAGACCCAGTGAGCATATATATTAATCAGTAGACTCTCTTATTTGTCCCCCAAATAATAACAGATTAAATTTACATACTTATATGAATATTACATATTTATTCAGGGTTTATGAGATGTTTTATGTAACATTTCACTTGATCTTCACAATAAAAACTGGATGGAAATTACTGTTTTTATTTTCACTTTTATATATGAGGAAATTAAAGCTTGAGAGGTCAAGTGTGAGGGGCAAGATTTGAAATCATCTCTTCTTGATTCTGAGACTGGTGCTGTCTCCCCTTCTCTCCATCATCACCAGGCAAGCCTACCCTCACGTAACCCCAAATATCTACCTGGGGGGGGGG